>OX439480.2:18818606-18988744 GCA_949320105.2 Crepidodera aurea
AGTATTTACTCTATTTATTTGTAATTTTATTTTGTTTACACAAAAAGTGAAATCGGACACTTTCCATCCAGATTTTATTTAAAAAAATTGTTTAATGAATTTATGAATACAATTTTTTACATTAAATATTTTTTCTTTCCTTTGTATTTTTACATTTGACGTAAATGGTGTACAAAATATTTTAGAAAATGCCCTCTCCTTCGTTCTGCTCCTTTTATTCCAAATTTAAATTTTTGCAAAAAGTTGAGACAAAACCAAAGTAGTTTAAAATATTTTCATGTTTAAAAAATATAATCAGTTCAAGGTTTTTTATTTTTATCACTTATAATGGTTGGAAAATTTTTCGTTACATCACACTGTATTTTGCAGTGTTAGTTAGACAATTTAATATAATTTAGAATGGTTTTCATTTATTTTGTATACTAAATCGCTCAAATTTGCGTGTTTATCTACTATATATAATACAGGGTGGCCCAGGGATAAACCGTCAAAAGTTCAAATACATTTTTCAATTACATGCAGTGAAACAGTTTTTAATTTTTTTCTCAAAAACTAAGCGAGATACGAATAAAATTCAAGAGGCAAAAAATTCGTCTTTTCGATTGCTTAATCCAACAAAAGTAATAAACATACAAAAAAAAACAGTGGCGTACAATGATTCGTTCTAATATAATTAGATTACCTTGTGAGACGCCACTGGAATTATTAATTTAAATCTAATGATATTAAAAGGAGCCTTTTATAGCCGCAAATAAGCATGCCAATTTTATCAAAATCAGCCAAATCGTTTTTGAGTAATTCCTAAAAAACTCTTGTTCTAACATTATATTGACACCCTGTATCTTGAAAACGATTCAAAACTTAGGACATACGATTGTGGGAATAAAAAATCTTTTTTCCTAAAAAATCGGTCCTGAATACTTGACGGTTTACCTGGGTCACCCTGTATATATTTATACTAATTATTTATTACATTTGTACTTTTACGTATTTGCATATATGTACTCAAATTGTATATATTCAATAATGAAATAAAGTTTTGTATATGAGTTTTGTTTAAAAAAACATTAGTTTTTAATTATTTCAGTCCAAACTTTCGACTATATATCGCATATTAGAAACACACAGATATAAAGCTCCGCCCATTTCCTTTGATGCTTCCATTGCCGACTCTATGACCTTGGAACTTTAAATCGGTGTGCAACCATGTTGCCAGTTCTAAAACGAACATCCCGGGTACAGTGTTGCCTTTTCATGGAACGTATAAATTTGATTTGTCAATTGCCAAACTTAAAATGATCGAATATGCTATTGTAATGTACAGAGTGTTCCAATATTGAGGTTAAACATTGTCTAAATGTAGAAAATCTCACGTGAATATTTTTAAAGATGGACGGTTATTGAGAAATTGTTGGGAGCTTCATTTTTGATAATCAATAATGTAAGGAAAGACTCGCAGACTGTTGACAGCCTTCAAAGTAGGTTTTAAATTGGTGTGCCGCTCTATATCTGTCTATTTTCGTAATGTAATAAACGTAATTTGAAATATAATGTTTCATGAACAATAGTTCGCTGTTACAAAAGCCTTAATAGAAGGAAACCTGAATCATTAATTCAAGCAGGATTATCTGACGTAATGCAAGACAGATTTATTACATTTGCTGCAGAACACAGAGGCTTGTTTCACGCCGAAATTCAAATCTATTATTCCCAATCGTATTGCATGCATCTTTAGAGCTGGAATTAGAAATGGCACCTGATTTAATCCAGTGGCGTACAGTGAAGCAAAATTATGATTTTTTTTTAATTTAAATTCGTATAAAATCGAAAAATAAATATTTTGCTTTGAAAAAATTACAGCTTATTTAAAACACAAAAAAGAACGTTCTCACCAAGTTTCATAAAAAAATAATTATTTTTGCGGGAGATAAAAATTAAAAACGAAAAACTCGGTTTTTGGCCATTTTCTCGATAATTTTGAGGTTATGTTGAAAAATTATTAATACAAAAATTTTAGATTTTTTAATTATCTACAACATTTCCATTAAACTTTTTTCGATAGGATGCATATTTCAGCCACAAATCGTAAAAAAACAATATCCAACCCTCAAGTTGTATATTTAGCTACCCCACCCCCCAAAATTTGTTTTTATTGTGTTATAATAAAACACTGGGGTCTAAGTTTAACAATTCCGGTTTATAAGCGTCATCTACACGGATCCCGCGCTGTCAATCTCCCAATGTGTCTCCTGTCAGACAATACCAACCTATACAGTGTAGCCACCTATGTACATAACAGTTTTAATGTATAGTAACGGTTTGTAAATATGCCAAATATTTTCGAAACGCCCTCGTATAAAACTTTTGATTCGATTCATCCTCAACTATGATTCAAATCGACCGGTAACAATGGATGGATATTGACGATCAATTATGGAGTGGAAATTATTGAAATCAACTCGAATTCTCACCGATTATGACTGATTGGATGTGAAACTATTGTGGTATCTAATCAATGAGTCTCTAATTGATGTATTTAATTAGGTGGAACGTCCATAATTGATCACGATGTGCTCGGTGGTGAGTTTCGGGCATGAATTATGACAGACAATGATTCGGCTATGAAATAATGCATTGTAACGATAAAATTAACGCCTTGAAATAGGAGAATTATTTATTAATACATACATAAACATATGGCGTTGAGTTCGACGTAAAGCTGGTTGCCTAACTAGTAGTACGCTATGTAAGCAACTTGCATAAGGGGTTGTATAGTTTTTTTGACTAATTGTAAGCTTATCTGCTTTGCAGATAGATGGTAGCACATATTTGCATTTACAATGTATTAAAAATGGTAGTGCCTGCTTAAAACTCAAAAAAAGGGATCGTCTCGATAAATTTTCTCTGAAATTATTACAGAATCATCCGTTTAATTAACTTTCAATTCAATTTTCGTTGAATAGAGTATTTACTCGAGTTTATTTCCCTCGAGTGTCGCTATTAATTATTAGTGAAAGCTCCGCGTGTCTCGCGGGGTTCACAAGAGTATTTGAAACATGAATTTGAAACAGTTAATTTTCATCGTATGAAATTGTATTTCTAATAATTTTGTTTTTTACTCTAAAACACGCATCAGAGCCAGGAAATTTCCCATTTACGTTTTTTTTTCTTTTCCAGAAATTAAATTCGAAATACTTCCAAGACATTTTAATAAATAATTTTCTCCCACGTAAATTAAGCGTTTTAATTTCTATCTACAAAGAAAAACTTCATGGTTTCATTTATATAAATTATATAAACAACATGAAAATAACTGCCAGAGGTTTGTTTCATGCGTTAAACACTTTGACAAGATCAAAGCGTTTTCTGAAAATTGTATACGTGAATATATATTGGGATCTGACATCCAGCGATACGCCATCTGGCGCTTTGAATTCGAACACGAAGTAGGGGGAAGATTCGATAAGAAATACATTAGGTACGTCAAACTTATTAATATTGATTGCGTGTACAATAATTCCATTTAATTTTCCATAATTGACGAAAAAGTGAAGAAAATTATAGCCCTGAAGTAAATACGCGAGTAGTAATTTGAAAAATCGTTAAACTTTGAAATTTGCATTCTACGCCGAGGCGCAATTATTTTCGGAAGGTCGTATGGGGGCGGAATATATCTTAGATAGAGATCTGTAAGTGAATATTAAATATCTAGAAAAAAAATAGAGGTTAAGAAAGCAGGTAAGGGCATATTAAATGAGAAACTGTATACGGGGCCTTTTCTGACGGAGGAGCTAACTCAAGGGGGTGACAGAATTGTCGGATAGGGATTTATTCATCTACTGTGATTAGCTACTGATCGTAAATACCGTCAAGTCGGTAGGTTAGGAAGTTATAATTCCGAACAATCTTTAATACTGTCATTTTTTAATTCAGTAATCAGTTTACTAATAGATTGCGATACAGTCAAACGCCTGAGACATTGTATAAGGATAATATCATTGTATTCTTTTATCAGTAGGACAATGTGAACAGATTGTAGATGGCAGCACTCCCTTTGGACACAAGTCACGTCGTTGCTTGAGTGAAGGGCAATTGTGGATAAAACTGCGAGTAATCAAAAGATGAGGTAAGTAAGACAAGGAAATTTTAAAACGATTTTAAATACCCGAATACTTGAAAAATTCTTAGCAGTTGAGGGTGATCGGAAAATTTAGGGTAAAGTCCCGGAAGGGGATGGGGATAGGTAAAAATATACGTTTGGAGGGTTGGATATTGTTTTTTACGATTTGTGGCTGAAATATGCATCCTATCGAAAAAAGTTTAATTTAAAAGTTGTAGATAATTAACAAATCTAAACCTTTTGTATTAATCATTTTTTAAGATAACCTCAAAATTATTATGAAAAACGCCGACAATCCACATCCTGCCAAGAATGTTTTTTGTTTCAAAAATAATTGGCCCTGATCTAATATAGTATGATTTTTATGAAAATTATTAGAAAGAGATGAAAGTTCAATCAAGTAGAAACCTCAGGCTTAAGGTAATTTTACTTGGTTAAGCTTCCGCGGGGTTCTTGTTAAAATTATAGCGATGACGTTACTTCAATTCCGATTATTGATTAAAATTCAAATTTTAATGGTTACAAAACTAATTACTTGGGTAATAGGAGTTTTCATTAATTTCTTACAAAAAAACGCCTTTAACCTAGCAACAAAAATGCGAAATTGTCAGATCGTGAAGAAGAAAAAATTGGAAAAATCATCTCAAAAGATTAATTTTCAAAGAACCCCGCACAAATCTTATGGGAATTGGCTCCCGGTCAAATTGGCTGAAATTTGGATATGTATAATAATATTGACAGTTGTCAAACTAACTGTCAAACAGCATGTAACAATCAACTCAATATCTCCATAATATGTTAATTCTACCTCAATTCCTTCTCTACCATATATGATTATCCTTTCTCCAATTGTATTTTCTTTTACATTCTGTTTGATTTATTCTTATTTTGAATTCTTGTTCCATTTCTTCTTCTATTTTCTTGATTTTTTCACTGTCTCTTTCTATGATTCTCTAATTTTTCATTTATTCTCATTATTTCTTTTCTATCTTCCTTGATCTCATTTGTTATATCATACATTCTTGTTTGTATTTGTTCTGTCTCCTTTGTTACTATCTCTATTTTCTGATTGAATTCTTGTTTAAATATCTCTTGTTGTTTTGTCATATCTTCTCTTATATGTCTATTTTAATTTCTAATTGTTCAATACATTGTTTGATTTCGGCACTGTTCTTCTCCATTTCGTTCATTATAATCTGTAAAATGTCATTCTCTCTCTGTCACTGTCTCCTCTTCTTTATCATGTTCATCCTCTGATTCTTCTTCTGCACTAACTGTGGCTTCATCTTTTTCTTCCATGATTATTTCTTGTCATTTTTGTCGATGTGTTCTCTGTATATCTCCTTGTCATTGTTCTTCATCTTCTTCGTGTCGTTCCACTTCCCTTTATTTGACCTGTGTACCCCATCTTAGCTCCGTTGTGTCTATTGTTTTATTTTATAACCCTACTTTCTTTATTGCCTCACTTTATTTAAATTCGCCCCAGGTTGGGCGCCAATTGTGATGATAAGTAATTATCAAATTTTACTTTTTAAGTATTATTTATTTTTTAATTCTCTCACAACAGTATATATATTAATTCGCCTCAGCTGCGACCTCCTGGCACAACACTAAAATTTTTCACGTAACTTTTTAATTATGATAATTATTTTAATGGCACCATTTTTAAATAATGTCGAACGTACCAAAAATTTTAAATCATTTGCAAAAATTCCTCAAGACTGTGCCAATTATCGTTCGAGCTTGGGTTTTTTAAAAATTTATCACGGGATATCGAAAAAAATATTCTCGGTGACAATTAAAAATTTTTCCGAGTAAAAATCAAAAGAACAACAAAAGAAATTAACGTATTTTTAACTGTTTTTCATGTAATGAATATTTTTAAATATTTATGGTATTTGTAGCAGCTCAGTTATCGTTCGAGCTTGGGTTTTTTGAAAATTTATCACGGGATATCGAGAAAAATATTCTCGGTGACAATTAAAATTTTTTTCCGAGTAAAAAACAAAAGAAACTACCCTATTTTTAACTGTTTTTCATGTAATGAATATTTTTAAATATTTATGGTATTTGTAGCAGCTCAATTATCGTTCGAGCTTGGGTTTTTTGAAAATTTATTACGGGATATCGAAAAAAATATTCTCGGTGACAATTAAAAATTTTTCCGAGTAAAAAACAAAAGAAATTAACGTATTTTTAACTGTTGTTCATGTAATGAATATTTTAAAATATTTATGATATTTGTAGCAGCTCAGTTATCGTTCGAGCTTGGGTTTTTTGAAAATTTATCACGGGATATCGAAAAAAATATTCTCGGTGACAATTAAAATTTTTTCCGAGTAAAAAACAAAAGAAACTAACGTATTTGTAACTGTTTTTCATGTAATGAATATTTTTAAATATTTATGGTATTTGTAGCAGCTCAATTATCGTTCGAGCTTGGGTTTTTTGAAAATTTATCACGGGATATCGAATAAAATATTCTCGGTGAGAATTAAAAAAATTTTCCGAGTAAAAAACAAAAGAAACTAACGTATTTTTAACATTTTTTTCATGTAATGAATATTTTTAAATATTTATGGTATTTGTAGCAGCTCAGTTATCGTTCGAGCTTGGGTTTTTTGAAAATTTATCACGAGATATCGAAAAAAATATTCTCGGTGACAATTAAAATTTTTTCCGAGTAAAAAACAAAAGAAACTAACGTATTTTTAACTGTTTTTCATGTAATGAATATTTTTAAATATTAAAAACAAAAGAAACTAAAGTATTTTTAACTGTTTTTCATGAAATGAAATTTTTTATATATTTATGGTATTTGTAGCAGCTCAATTATCGGTCGAACTTGGGTTTTTTGAAAATTTATCACGGGATATCGAAAAAAATATTCTCGGTGAGAATTAAAATTTTTTTCCGAGTAAAAAAACAAAAGAAACTAACGCTTTTTTAAACTGTTTTTCATGTAATTTTTAAATATTTATGGTATTTGTAGCAGCAAAAATCAATTTCCTTTGACGAGATAAAATAGCCCGAATAGAGCCAAAAAATAAAAACTTAGTTTTATTTTTTTTATCATCATATTCATTTAAAAAAAAATACAAAAAAAAATTATCGGTTTCACAGAAAATATTTCGTTAAACATCAAAGCTTCGTCGGAAACATTCAACCCAAATGCAACTTTATCCATTCTACCAATCTAATCCTAAAAGCGATTATCCGGGCTCGATCAACCACTTTCTGAAGATGGATTAAATAAATAGCGAGACAAGGACGAACATAGCGACTCACCCTGATTACCGGCGGATGCTTTACAGATCAATGGCGGACTCTCATAGCTGGTTGGCACTTCACTCACTCGAACACTAATTAAAGATGGGTAATATTATCGGGGAAACGATGATTCGAACGCCGGCGACGACGCCGTAAACCAGCGTTCCGACGGATAAACACTCTGAAAGAGTCTAGACGTTAGGCGTCTGTCCGACACCACCGCATGCGCGCAACAAGTACGCGAAGCGAAGGGGTGATTCTTCGACGGAAGGGAGGATACGAAGGGTGATTAAAGTGGGGAAAATACGTTTTTATAATAAACTGAGGTCTATGCTTGCTTAAAAATTCTAGAGTTTGAAAAATTGACCATATTTTCATTTTTTTTGTCCACAATATTTTTTTACCATTTTTTTGCCCACATTTTTTTGGTCCAAAATTTTTTTTTCATTTTTTTGTCCACAATATTTTTTTACCAAACTTTACCATTTTTTTTATTTGCCCAGAAATTTTTTTGTCCACAATTTTTTAATTTTTTTTCCACAATTTTTTTCATTTTTTTGTCCACAATATTTTTTAACCAAACTTTTTACCATTTTTTTTTAATTGGCCAATTTTTTTTGTCCACAATTTTTTGACCTTTTTTTTTCATTTTTTTGTCCACAATATTTTTTACCAAAACTTTACCATTTTTTTTATTTGCCCAGAAATTTTTTGTCCACAATTTTTTTAATTTTTTTGTCCACAATATTTTTCTACCAAACTTTCTTTTACCAATTTTTTTTAATTTGCCAAATTTTTTTGTCCACAATTTTTTGACCTTTTTTTTTCATTTTTTTGTCCACAATATTTTGTTACCAAACTTTACCATTTTTTTTATTTGCCCAGAAATTTTTTTGTCCACAACTTTTTTCATTTTTTTTGTCCACAATATTTTTCTATCAAACTTTTCTTTACCAATTTTTTTTAATTGGCCAAATTTCTTTTGTCCACAATTTTTTTACCTTTTTTTTCATTTTTTTTTGTTCACAATATTTTTTTAAAGAACCTTTCTTACTATTTTTTTTATTTGTCCAGAAACCGTTTTGTTCACAATGTTTTTTATTTTTTTTGTCCACAATATTTTTCTACCAAAATTCTAGAGTTTGAAAAATTTTTTTTAGCATATTTTTTTTAATTTTATTTGTCTACAATATTTTTTTAAAAAACTTTTTTTCCCATTTTTTTCCAAATTTTGTTTGCCCACAATTTTTTTGACCACTTTATTTACATTTTTTTGTCCACAATATTTTTACCAAACCTTTCTTACCATTCTTTTTTTATTTGCCCAGAAATTGTTTTGTCCACAATTTTTTTTTGTCAACAATATTGGTAAAAAAATATTGTGGACAAAAAATATGATCAAAAAAATTGTGGACAAAAAAATTTCTGGTCAAATAAAAAAATGGTAAAAAAAATATTGCGGACAAAAAAATGAAAAAAAATATGGGCAAAAAAAATATTGTGGATGCGCCAATATTTGTAAAAAAATTCCGCCCTTGTACTATTTCCGGTGCCAACGAAAATAACGTACGTCACGAAACCCTTTTCGTGAGTAAACCCATAAAACTATATTGTCAGAGAAGTCAACGACTCTCCGAACAAATTGTTTAATAATTCAATTAATACGAAATTGGGGGCGAGCCTTTAGATAACCCTCTGGAAATATACGAGCTCGACAATCGTGTCGGACAATCTCCCAATTTAGATCTGATATCTGTGGCACGCAATCCGCAAATGAATGGAGAAAATATAAAACTCTTAGTTGTACTATAAAAAGTATCTGCTCTCTATTAGAATGTAGTCGTACAGGGTTATTCGTTTACTATAATATATAATGGAAACATCGAGTCATTTTTTTGTCCACAATATTTTTTTACCAAACGTTTTTACCACTTTTTTATTTGCCAAAATTTTTTTTACCATATTTTTTTTCACACAATATTTTTTTACCATTTTTTTTTATTTGCCCACAATTTTTTTTGACCATTTTTTTTTCATTTTTTTGTCCACAATATTTTTTGTCCAAACTTCTTTTTACCAATTTTTTTGTCCACAATTTTTTGTGACCTTATTTTTTGTCCACAATATGTTTTACCATTTGTTTTATTTGCTCAAAAAATTTTTTGACCATTTTTTTCATTTCTTTTGTCCACAATATTTTTTTTATCAATTTTTTTTATTTCTCCCGAAATTTTTAGTCCACAATTTTTTTGACCATATTTTTTGTCCAAACTTTTTAACAATTTTTTTATTTACCCAGAAATTTTTTTTTTCTACAATTTTTTGTGACCTTATTTTTTGCCCACAATATTTTATTTGCTCAAAAAATTTTTTGTCCACAATTTTTTTGACCATTTTTTTGTCCACAAAATTTTTTTTATTTGTCCTGAAATTTTTAGTCCACAATATTTTTTTACCATTTTTTTTATTTGCCCACAATATTTTTTACCAAACTTCTTACCATTTTTTTATTTGCCCACAATTTTTTTGACCATATTTTTTGTCCACAATATTTTTTTACCAATTTTTTTTATTTGCACAAAAATTTTTTTGTCCACAATTTCTTTAACCATATTTTTTCATTTTTTTTTGTTCACAATATTTTTTTACCATTTTTTGTCCACAATTTTTTTTATTTGTCCAGAAATTTTTTTACAATTTTTTTTATTTGCCCACAATTTTTTTTTGACCATTTTTTTCATTTTTTTATCCACAAAATTTTTTTTACCAATTTTTTTTATTTGTCCGGAAATTTTTAGTCCACAATATTTTTATTTGTCCATAATTTTCTTGACCATATTTTTTGTCCACAATATTTTTTTACGATTTTTTTTTATTTGCCCACAATTTTTTTGACAATTTTTTTATTTACCCAGAAATTTTTTTTACCACAATTTTTTTACCAAATCTTTTTTTTAACAAAAATTATTTTGTCCACAATTTCTTTTTTGACCTTGTTTTTGGACCAAAAATTTTTTTTACTGTTTTTTTGGGATTAAAAATTTGTTTTTTGACCAATTTTAACTGGGGTAAACATAAAAAAAAACAAAACAGATTTTTTAACCTTTACTTAAACCATTTATTTAAACTACAGTATCACAAAAAGATAATATATATGATTAAAATGCGTTAAGATATATTTCATGTACTGTTTTCCTAATCCTATTATTGAAACCATTACCAAACTACAATAAAAATATAAAAGAAAAAAAAACCAACATAAAATAAAAACTAGAATCCCTACAAAGGTTAGAAAATACATAGAAACAAAAACTCTAAAGTAACTATCACTCCAATAAAAAAAAATGCACTCAAATATACGTAAAAACTCTCCACGACAGATTTTTTATACATTTAACCCTCGATCAAACGGCGACATTCACTGTCACGGCTGTAGTGTCGCAATCTGAACAACAGACGCGTTGACGCTTCAATCCCACGACATCTACCGTCAACTTCACGAACTTACAGGCCAACGTTAACAACGCGCCAACAAATCCTACCGACTGCGCCAACAAATCTTACCGACTGCGCCAACCTTTTCTCCTAACGTGGGCGTAAAAACTGATTTTTGTCATTGTGTCAAGTGTCAACGCCTTAGCTGTTCAGATTGCGACACTAGCGCAGTGACAGTGAATGTCGCGACATTAGTGCCGGCTCACGAATACGACATACACCTACGATTCCGTTTAATTTTACTGCATTATCACAGGTGGCTAAATTTAAACGTAAAATTTTGAATTTTTTTTAATTATCAATATTTTTTTGTTTGGAAGACATTTTAAATCAAAATCGAAAACCATTCAATGCATATTTTAATAATTTCGTTGTAATTTACCAACTTTTAAACGGATAACCTAGAAAAAGTTTCGTCATTCATCGAACGTCATCAGTCTCATATCGAATTTCTTTTACCTGCAGCAAAACTAAACAGAACGCGTTATCAAAAACCGTAAAACAATCATTTATTACATATTTATATATAGTCCTATCTCTAAAAACCAACCTTACGACTATAATGGACAAACGAATAGGTGCTAACAATAGGAATAAAGCTCAATTTACTCAAAACTGTATGCAAAACACTCACACATCCATTTTAAAACGATTTTCCAACACATTTCCCGCCAAATTTGAGTCAATATCGAGGCTGTCCGACTCACGCATCAAAGGAGGCCAGCACGCATCAAAGGAGGCTAGCACACATCAAAGGAGACCAGCATGCGCGACAAAACTGCGCGGCGGCTAGATGGCATGTCCATACAATGGCCCATCATGGCCATGGTGATCATTATGATGGACCAAAGTGAGGAGGAGTCATGAAAGGATGTAATTATTCGTTCTGAGAAAGATCAAGAGTATAACACCGCAACGAAATAGAATAAACAACATAAAACAAAAGAACGGCACTTAAAAAAATGTTAATTGAGGTTATGAAAACGTCAAATGTATTTAGTTGTACAACTGAAAATGTATAGTCCAATGCTTTCATAATTGGAAGCTTCGATCACTTTGAATAACAGTGACAGTTGACTTCCTGTCATTTTCTTCTTCTGCCATCTTGGCCTCTTACTGGAAAGGATGTAGTCAATCATTCTTGGAAAGAGAGGATTATAATTTATACCACAGCGAAAGACTTGTCCCCTTTTATAGCACTTTCACTGTATAAAACGGAAAAATTGAGGTTATTGAAACGTCAGATGGTATTAGTCGGATGACAGTTGACAGATGACACATTTATTCCGCTGGGGGTACAATGAACGCCAAGAGAAACACAAATAACATAATAGTTATTAAGCGTGTGACAAACATTCGGGAAAACCAAAACTATCGAAGACTCTTCAAGCAAAACTGATCCGTCAAGTGTCATTAGTGTCAAAAATGCATATTTACTGGACTTACTAACGATTTTCTTAGAACTGTCGAAACAAAAACACATTTGACTTAGTCACCGTCTCAATCGAAGACTTTTGACAAGTGACAGACGACGTAGTTGATCTGTCAAACTTTATTTGTACCAAAAATGCATATTTACTGGACTTACTAACGATTTTCTTAGAACTGTCAAAACAAAAACATATTTCACTTAGTCACCGTCTCAATCGAAGACTTTTGACAAGTGACAGACGACGTAATTGATCTGTCAAACTTCATTTGTACCAAAAATGCATATTTACTGGAACTTACTGACGATTTTCTTAGAACTGTCGAAACAAAAACACTTTTGACTTAGTCACCGACTAAATCGAAGACTTTTGAAAAGTGACTGATGACGTAGCTGTTATAAAAACATCATAACCACTCCGATTCGTTAACAGTTTTAATGCTTGCTTGTTAATTACATTATATAATCGAAATATTAAATATTGAAACCCCCGTAAAACTTATCGATCTTTCAAGGAAACTTGTCAACTAAAGTAAAGTATTTCTAAAAATCTATTGAACGAGTTCGGCTACGACTCTGGATAGATCGTCGCTGTATCTGCCCAAAAGAGTGGCGTTTAGATCTCTGTTCCAAAAACCCATTTCGGCCAAAGCTTGTAGATTAGCTTCGCGCGTCGAATCTGGATTGGTGCTCACCCAGTGACCGTTTACCCATCTTCCGGGCTGCTGAAATAGAGAATTTATCAACTTAATGATCGCTGGCGGCGAAAAAGTGTCTAAATGGAGACAATAACGCCGAAAATTCTGCAAACTAACCTAAAAATGTCAAATGTCAAATATCAATGTCAAATGTCAAAGTCAAATGCCAATGTCAAATGTCAATGCCAAATCTCAAAGTCAAATGTCAATCTCAAATGTCAATGACAAAGTCAAAATTGGCATTAACAGTTCTATTATTGCTAATTTGATGTTATTTTAGTTTAGTTTGCAGTTTTTTCGATATGACTCTAGTATTGGACATCTTACCGTATTTAAAATGACTAATTTGAACTACAGTATTTCTAAAATATAATATATGGCAAAATAAGCGAATCTACTCGATTGTCAATCGCAAATGTCAATGGTCGAATGTCAATGTCAAAATTGATAATAAATCGTTGAAACCGGCATAACTAATACCACCTTGTTGTCATTGTCAAATGTCAATGTCAAATGTCAGAGTCAAATGTCAATGTCAAAGCCAAACCTTAAAGTCAAATGTCAATGGTCGAATGTCAATGTCAAAGTCAAAATTAATAATAAATCGTTGAAACCGGCATAACTAATACCAGCTTGTTGTCATTGTCAAAGGTCAATGTCAAATGTAAATGTCAAGTGTCAAAGTCAAATGTCAAAGTTAAATGTCAATCTCAAATGTCAAAGTCAAAAGCGAATCTAGGGCGAGTTTTATGATTTATTTTTTTCTTAAAAACGATAAGATATTTAAGGTAAGTCTATGAAATTAGAATTGTTTATCGTTGTAGATAAAAAACGAAGCGTATATAGAATAAAAGCCAAAAAAACAAGCACTTAATTAACGAATACGATTATCGACTCACCCCTTGCGGCACAATTCTATTTATCACAGATCTCGCCACGTTACTTACGGCGTGTACGGCTCCGGTTACCAACGATTCCGGCAAAACGTGGACGGCGGGTGCCGGGGGCGGCGTGCACGTTCCTTGGGTGTGCGTTTCGGGAGCGGGCGCTGACGGTTGAGGTACCGCTTCTTGTCGGTGAACGGAATCCGAATTGATCTGTCAAAAAAATATTATTAGGAACGTTTTCGACCTGAAAATGTATGTATACGAGTGACAAATGACAGCACTACCAAGTTGGCACCACCATTAACAGATGACGGGGCTTAAACGACAGATATTGGAGCTTTATAAAATTGGCAACAGTTGACAGATGACAGGGCACAAACGAAAGAAATTGGAGCTTTAAAATTGGCGATACTTGACAGATGACAGGACCTAAACGACAGATAATGTAGCTTTCTAAATTGGCAACACTTGACAGATGACATGGCCCAAACGACAGATATAGGAGCTTTAAAATTGGCAATACTTGACAGATGAAAGGGCCTAAACGACATAAATTGGACCTTTGAAATTGGCAACAATTGACAGATGACAGGGTATTGAATTTGGTACATGGCCGCCATGATCGCCCTAAAATTGGAGCAAATCTTAGCCAGGATACTTGGCACCTGGAGATCTGGATCCTGAATTAGTATCCTCAAAATTACAGCACATTTGTAGCCTTCAATTGAATCAGTTGTCATAAGATGACAGTTTCTTAATATAAATCAGTTGTCACTTGTCATAAAAGATGACAGATTTTTAATATGAATCAGTTGTCACTTGTCATAATGAAATGACAGCTTCTTAATATGAATCAGTTGTCACTTGTTATAATAAAATGACAATGAAAAACAAAATAGTGGGAAAAAGCGTAGGATATACAAATTGTGAAAATGTTTGAAAAAATATATTTGTAGCCTTAAATTGAATCAGTTGTCACTTGTCATAATAAAGGGATTGTTGAAAAACAAAGTAGTGGGAAATCAGTGTAGAAAATGCAAATTGCGAATATCATAATGAAATCGTTTTACTTACAGGTTCCGGTATGATCTGAACGTACTCGTCTTTCATTTGGAGATTAGCACGTATATCTGCCTCGGAGGGGGCGCTTCTTTCCTCCGGCGGGGTCTGTTGGAAGTTGGGTACGTGCGGGATGGTATCGTTCGTAAACGGATTGTTACTACCAGCCGCGCTCGGCGTCGGTATCGCAGACGAGACGAGCGGATGAGAAAGCGTCGATTTTAGATTTTCCTTTGATTCTGGACAAAAAGCGTAATGCGTATCTGTAAATTATCGTAATTACTTATTAATGCTTGTATAAAAAAAAACCCGGTTAATTCACAAACTCTAAACAGCAAAAAGGCAAAAAAAACAACAAAAAATGTTCGCAAATGTGATATCATCTACCACTTGACAGATGGCATATGACAGTTGACATATGACAGTTATCAGACGCCATGACAGTTGGCAGATGACATATGACAGTTGCCTGATGCCATGACAGTTGACAGATGTCATATGACAGTTGACAGACTCCATGACAGTTGGCAGATGCCATATGACAGTTGCCTGATGCCATGACAGTTGAAAGATGTCATATGACAGTTGGCATATGTCATATGACGGTTGACAGATGTCATGTGAAATTTGATAGACGACATATGACATTTGACAGAAGGAGCGTGGCTTAAAACTGGAGTAGGTCCTCCCAAATTGAAAAAAAATTGGACAAAAAGGTTAACAATAAAAAAAATGTTAAAAAAATGAAGAAAAAAAATGTTCAAAAAATATACAAAAAATTTTTTGTCCAAATTTTTTTATAATATCAAAAAAAAGAAAACAGTTCGCAAATATGCTATCGTCTATCAGTTGGCAGTTGACATTCGACAGAAGGGGCGTGGCTTAAAAGTGGAGTGGGTCCTCCTAACCGACGCCATACCTACTAATCAATAATATCACTGATGTGGATATCAGAAAGAAAAAAAATTGAAAATGGTCCAAAAAATTAGACAAAAAAAAATTGGACAAAAAATAAAAGAAATGTTCATAAACATTGGACAAAAAAAATTAGACAAAAAAAATTTGCAGGAAAGAAATTGTTAAAAAAATTGGACAAAAAAATTTGCCAAAAAAAATTAAAAAAATGGACAAAAAATTAGCCGAAAAAAATTTGCAGGAAAAAAAATTGGACAAAAAATAAAAGAAATGTTCAAAAACATTGGACAAAAAAATTAGCCAAGAAAAATTGGACAAACAAATTAGCCAAGAAAAATTTGACAAAAAATAAAAGAAATGGACAAAAAAATTAGCCAAAAATTTTTGCAGGAAAAAATGTTCAAAAAAAAAATTAGACAAACAAAAATGAAAAAAAAACTTGGATTTCTTCTTCATTAACCATTAAATCACGGATATGGATATAAGAAAGGAAAAAAAATTGAAAATGTTCAAAAAAAATTGCAGGAAAAAAATTGTTAAAAAATGTTCAAAAAAATTAGCCAAAATTTGCAGGAAAAAATTGAAAAAATAAATAAAAAAAAGTTTAAAAAATTGGACAAAAAAAAAATTAGACAAAACAAAATTTGCAGGAAAAAAATTGGACAAAAAAATTGAAAAAAAAGTGGACAAAAAAATTTTCAAAAAAATTGGACAAAAAAATTAGCCAAAAAATATTTGCAGGAAAAAAATTGGACAAAAAATTAAAAAAAAATGTTCAAAAAAATGGACAAAACAAAATTTGCAGGAAAAAAAAAATAAAAAAATTGGACAAAAAATAAAAAAATTGGAAAAAAAATAAAAAAAATTGGACAAAAAAATTGGATTCCTTTTTCATTAACCATTAAATTCGAGCGCTTTAGACTAGAATACCCATCATTTTAGTCAGTAACAAAATTTAAATTAAATTTTAAGCGAAACGATAAAAACTTACCGGACTTAGCCCAAGCGTATCCGCTAGCGTCCATATCCGTCGCATCGGTACCTTGAATCACTTCGTATCCGGGACAAGCCTGCGGGAATATAAACAATCTGTTGTTCCTCTCCGCGTTGGCATCGGAGAAACACGATCCGGCAGCCGAACAATGGGAACTGAAATCGTTCTCTTCGAAATTTATCGGCGGTTCCAATAATTCCTCTAGTTTGGTGTCTATATTGATTAGGGGTTCTTGTTGCCCGTCCGTTTCGTTGTATTGGACGTTCACTTCGGCAAAGGGACTCGAACTTCCGGATCTTTGAGATTTTTCTAAAGATTTGGATGATGGCAAGTACTCGGATTTTATCATCTTCTTCGGAATCATCACTTTTTGTCCGTCCACCATCACGCAAGCAAATTCTAGTAAAAAAAATACTCTAAATCTGGCAGGAATGAAGGTTAACGAGTCCCAAGCGCGCTTACCTGTTATTACGAATGTTAACCGAGTCTCAAGCGCGCTTACCTGTTATTACGAATGTTAACAGAGTCTCAAGCGCGCTTACCTGTTATTACATGTTATTTAAAATAAAAGAACACATACCTTCACTATCTTGATTAACTTCCGGCAGAGTTACCATAACGATGTCAGATTTATGGCTGGATATAGCATCTTGAAAAACTTCTTTATCTTTTTCAGCGTTCTCTTCGGTATCTTCGTTGTTGTTATCGTCAAAGTTTTCCAAAGATTTTTCTTTCTTCGTAGATTCTTCTTCTTTTTCTAAACAATCATCTTTCGAAGTCGAAGGCTTTAATAATTCCTGCGAATTGTTATCGGGTTTGTCGACTCCTGTAGCTGCTGCTTCTTCGAGTATGAAGCAATCCGGGATTGGAACGACGACATATTCAGCTGGAACCCCAACTAAATAAAAAAATTCAAGATAAAAGGGTGAAACGACGGAACAATCGTTTACTAACCCTTCGAAGAATTGCTTTCGGATAACGATACGATGCTTTGGTTGTCAGAGTCACTGCTGCAATTGGTGTCGGTGGGATCTTGCAGTTTCATATCTTCGACTCTCGAATTCAATTCCCTCACGACTTTTTCATTGAACAATTCGGTTTTTTTCGTCGAGGATTCAACCGCTTTGGTGTTCGCATCAAGGTTGAAAGTGTATCCCGATGCGGGCAAATACCTGCACGAATCTGCAGCTGCCGATGTACCTGAGGTATAGACATTTTTAAAAATTGCGCCCAACGTGGGGATGGAATTAAAATAAAGCGGGACAATTTCAATAAAGTACGGCAATTTAAATAATAATTAGAAGAAGCAACAAAACGGATCTAAGAGATTGTAAAAGAAAAGGATTAGAAAGACAAGAAGTGAAAGAAGGACAAGGAGACACGGAAGTTGAAACAAATATTATTGAAGAGAAAATAATAGATGAACAGGAAGAAATAGAAAATATGGACTCAAATATAGATGATCAGTAGAAGATAAAGAAAAACAGACAATTGATATTGAAGAAAAGAAAGAAGAAGAGAATAATGTAATGGAATAATGATTGTATTAATGGAGTTAAGAAGATTAGGGGAAGGAAGAACAACAAGACAAAGAAGATTTGGGAAAATTGATGAAAAATATGTTATTACAAATGGCGCCCAACGTGGGGCTCGAATTCAAATATTTGGAATTCAACAAGTATTAGGTTAAATTAATTCCATTTTCCTTGACTATATTTTTACAAATTGCGCCCAACGTGGGGCTAGAATTCAAATAAAGTGGGGCAATTTCAATAAAGTAGGGCAATTTAAATAAAAATTAGAAGAAGCAACAAAACGGATCTAAGAGATGGTAAAAGAATAGTATTAGAAAGATAAGAAGTGGAAGAAAGACAAGGAGGCAAGGAAATTGAAACGAAATATTATTGAAGAGAAAATAATAGATGCACAGGAAGAAATATAAAATATGGACAAAGAAGATTTGGGAAAAGTGATGGAAAATAAAAGTTGAACCCTGAGAATTAAAATTAAAAACACAAAAAGGTAAAAAAAAAACAAAAACAGTTCGCAAATGTGCTATCATCTATCAGTTGACATGACAGTTGGCAGATGGCACATCACAGTTGACAGATGATACAAAAAATTATACAAAAAAAATTTAGACAAAAAAAATTATTTGTCCAAATTTTTTATATCATGGATGTATATCAGAAAGAAAAAAAATTAGCCAAAAAAATTTGTAGGAAAAAAAATTGTTCAAAAAAATAAAAATAAAATGTTCAAAAAAAATTGGACAAAAAATTGAACAAAAAAAATTAGCCAAAAAAAATTTGCAGGAAAAAAATTTTGACAAAAAAATATAAAAAAAAATGTTCATAAAAAATGTTGGACAAAACAAAATTTGCAGGAAAAAAATTGGACAAAAAATAAAAAAATTTGAAAAACAAAAATGAAAAAAAAAATGGATATGAATATCAGAAAAAAAAATTGAAAATGTTAAAAAAAATCGGACAAAAAATTTAGCAAAAAAAATTGAAAATAAAGAAAAGGTTCAGAAAAATTGGACAAAAAAATTAGTCAAAAAAAAAATTGCAGAAAAAAAAATTGGACAAAACAAAATAATGTTCAAAAAAATTTTGAACAAAATTTGCAGGAAAAAAAATACAAACATGTTCAAAAAAAATTGGACAAAAAAATTTGAACGAAAAAAATTGGACAAAAAAATTATGACAAAAAAAATTCACAGAATTAAAATTAAAAAAAAAATGGCACTCAACAAGTATTAGATTAAATTAATTCTATTTTCCTCGAAAAAAAGTTGTAAAATTGACTATATTTGTACAAATTGCGCCCAACGTGGGGCTAGAATTTAAATAAAGCGGGACAATTTCAATAAAGTAGGACTATTACAATAATTTACCAATAAATAGATATTTTTTCGATATGGATAAATAATTACCTGCCCATACGCCTTCGTAATGTGTAACAGGGTTAGAAATATTATAGACGTCTTCCGCTCCGGATATTTTCCTCGGTGGTGATTGTTCGAAGACCGGCGGGTAAGATGTTTCCAACACCGACTTGTTACCTTTCAAATCGAACGGATCGACGATGATTTGACAGCCCAACCAATGTCCGAACCTGCGACCCTTGTGATGGAAGTGAAAATAGCATTCGTATTGACCGGGATAACCTAAAAAATAGGAGAGTAAGTTTTATAATCATCGTTGTCGATTATAAACTACTTACTAGGTATCTGGAGACGCACTGCTATTGAACCAGTCTCGCCGGGTTTCAAATGAGGAACGGAAACAATCGTATCCAAAGCTCTCAACACCTTAGAACCCCAAGTGAACATTAAACTGGTCTAAAATAATTAAATAATTAATATTAAAGTGTCTCGAACGATAATGATTTATATTTACATCGCTAGTCCACGATGATTTTCCGGAATTCATAACTTTCCATGGATGCAAATATATTTCTCCGCCCAACATGTGAGGAATAGTTTCTTGGGTGTTAACAGGTGTAGCGTCCATTTGTAGCGCATCATCTTCGCTCTCGCAAGGAATGCTAGGTCGTCTCTTAACGCTAGAAGAAGTGACGGCGACGTCGCTGTCGCTCGATTTCGAGAAAAGCGCCAATTTTTTCTCTTTCAACTTCTTGGATTTGTTTTCTAGTTTTTCCAGTTTGTGCTCGAGCTTGTTTTCGAGCTTTAGGGATTTTATGATGTCCTTTGTGGATCTGATTGGAAAGGAAATAATAATGTTACCGCGGATGTCATATCCAACCCAAAAACTATATCGTAAATATATTGGAAGTTCTTAAGTAGTCAACATTATTTAATATTTGGGGTTAAAACATTTTTATTAGAGATATTATTACTTTGTGCTCGAGCTTGTTTTCGAGCTTTAGGGATTTTATGATGTCCTTTGTGGATCTGATTGGAAAGGAAATAATAATGTTACCGCGGATGTCATATCCAACCCAAAAACTATATCGTAAATATATTGGAAGTTCTTAAGTAGTCAACATTATTTAATATTTGGGGTTAAAAAATTTTTATTAGAGATATTATTACTTTGTGCTCGAGCTTGTTTTCGAGCTTTAGGGATTTTATGATGTCCTTTGTGGATCTGATTGGAAAGAAAATAATAATGTTACCGCGGATGTCATTTCCAACCAAAAAACTATATCGTAAATATATTGGAACTTCTCGCGGGTTAGTAGTCAACATTATTTAATATTTGGGCTTAAAAAAATTTTATTAGAGACATTATTACTTTGTGCTCGAGCTTGTTTTCGAGCTTTAGGGATTTTATGATGTCCTTTGTGGATCTGATTGGAAAGGAAATAATAATGTTACCGCGGATGTCATATCCAACCCAAAAACTATATCGTAAATATATTGGAAGTTGTCGCGGGTTAGTAGTCAACATTATTTAATATTTTAGCTTAAAAATTGTTTATTAGAGACATTACTTTGTGCTCGAGCTTGTTTTCGTGCTTTAGAGATTTTATGATGTCCTTTGTGGATCTGATTGGAAAGGAAATAATAATGTTACCGCGGGTGTCATATCCAACCGAAAAACTATATCGTAAATATATTGGAAGTCAACGTTATTTAATATTTGGGCTTAAAAATTTTTTATTAGAGACATTATTACTTACTCATGGGGACCGTCGCCAGTGAGTAGAGGTAGTTTTCTTCTTTTCGAATTCTCAGATTTGGATTTTCTTGAATGATAGCAAGATGGTTGGCTAACGGTGTGAGGTTTTATGTTTGCCACAGCACTGGATACCGCAGTTATTATTTCGTCTGATACGCTTTTCTTAAACTGCAAAACCATTTTTTTATATCATATATTTTATATACTGGTCGATTTTTATTTCGAAATGCGCATATTTTAACGTAATTTTCAAATTTCTTAAGAGATACCTAATACCTAATAAAAATTACGTAAAAGGGACATGTTTGTTGGGAGATTAGATTTGAAATGTCAGATGTGAAAGTAAATAAAGATTATTAAAAAGTAAAAACCTTAAATTACAATTTCATTTCAATCGGCGCCCAACGTGTAGCAATTAAATTGAGTTAATCAAAAAGATGGAGGAAACAAATAGAGAAGATCGGTTAATTTTTGTCAAGATATAATCTGTCAAACTAATAAAAGTATGACATGTCATTTTCCCCAAATTTTTGTAATTTAAATCTATGTTGAGCAATACCAAAAGACTGGAACGAAAATTTCAAGTAGGTGTATATGTTGGAACGACTTGCCTGAATAGATATGTTTGGAAAATCAAAGGTAAAGAAAAAACCAGCTTAATTAACACATGGCGACCCTTTTGAATCATCGAAATTCTGAAGTAAATCGGTCAAGGTTCATACAGATGTCTGGTATTTGGGTACAATTCTATTTATATTATTGATGATGATGTTTCTGTAATTCCCCTAGTGATATTTTTCTGTAAATTAACAATCCGGGAAATCACACAATAATCAGACGAATAATCTCTTTGATAAATAGGTACATTGATTTTTGAAAAAATTATAAAAATTATCTAGTACACAATTTTGCCAATTTCTATGGATATTTATCCATATTTGTTCTTAAAAGGTAAAATTTGATTGAAACTGTCATTCAAAATTGTTTTATTAAATATATTATAAACAAAACACGCCTTGTACAATTATTTTTCTTTTTTTATACAAATAAAGGGTTAATTTTTGAAATTTTAAAAAATATATTATTTCAAAACTATCTGAAAATGAGTATGAACCCATAACAAAATCAACATCATTGTCCCAATATCTAATATTAACATATGATGATAACATAAACAAAGTTCAATGATTCAACTCATAGTGACTCATATCTTATTTTAATTTAATTAATCTTTATATTATTTTGCACAATATACTGTAATATTTATATCATTAAAGTAGGTGACTTATACGCAGCAGAAATAAACTTTCTCTATGCAGCGATAGGAACACGTGTGTGCGTTCTAAATCAATCAATAAAGATTAAAAATTATTTTATATTCCTTCTACAAGGATTTCGTAGTGCCTAACTTTTTAGGTTCATTTTTCATTTTTAGATAATGAAAAAGTAACTACATATTGGTAAAGGTCTAGTCTATGTTCATATGTTGTCAATTTTTCAAAATTTGATTTAGTTTTTTCTAAAAAAAAATCGCAAAATTCCATGTTTTTTCATGATTTTTCCCATTTTTTTTTTAGAAAAGAATCAAAGCAAATTTCGAAAAACCGAAAACATACGAACATATATTAGATCTTTACCAACAAGTACAAATATTTTCATCCACTAATATTGAAAAATAAACCTTAAAAGTTAGAGACTACAAAACCCTTGCATTCTGCACCTGTAGAGTGGCAGAATTCAAAGGAAATAATTTTGTGGATAATTTATATAAAAACTATAACCCAAAATTGCAAACTTTGTCTCTTACCAATTTTTTGCCCATAACAGCAAAATTCCTGTGATTTTTTTCCATATTTTATTATAAAAAATAAGTGTTGTCTGATGCCTAAAATCTATGTGAATGTGAATATAATTGTGTACCTTTATTTTGATGAAAAAAATTTATATGTAACTATAAACTTAATGTCACTATAATTTTTAAACAGGCTATTGTTTTATACTGAAACACAATATATTTAATCGTACATTAACATTTCAATTGTGTATAAAAATTTTAAATGAATCCCGCAATTAAATCCTTTTATATTAATTGGAAGAATGATAGATACATTGACATACATGTATGAAGCAAATAACCTCAGACATACGCTATTATTACAACAGCTGTTCCGATAATTCAATCCTTAAAACTTCAAAAAAGTTGTGGGAAACGCCACTGTGAGGGGTCAAGTCAAAATTATAAAAATTTTGTGAATTACAATCAATACCAAGTAGGCAGCGACTTAAATAGGGAACGCCGCTGTGATGGGGCAAAAATTTAAAATTTTTTTTGCATTTTCTTAAAGTATACATATTCAAAAATATATTTAAAAAAAATCAAGTCAAAATTACGAAAATTGGGTGAGTTACAATGAATTTCATGCAACCAAGTAGCACACCAGGCTATAACTCACTAACCAAACCTTTAAACGCTTTTTCCCCCCACAAATTTTAATTTTAATTCACCACAAATTAACAGATTAACCTACCTCTGGTAAGTAAAATAATTACTCATTTTAATGTACAATATGAAGCATAAATCGTAAAAGTCATTTGAACTACTTTCCATATCCTATTTATTTAAACGAATAAAAGGGCATACAAATTAAATAAATAAAGAAAAATATTATCACTTACCTTATTCATGTAAGTAAGAAACCATTCTGGTGGAGAATCTGAATTGCAGCAAGAAGATACAATGGAACCAGCCTCGGTATCAAATTGGGTCTCTGCATCATTAGAATGACGGCTGTTTCTGTGACTCTGATGTGGCTGATCTGAAATTCTATCTAGTTTCAAGTTTACGATGTCACCCATTCTGGATTTACGCCTGAAAGCGTATAGGGCGATCTGAAAATCGGTTTGAGATTCGATGGGGAATTCCCTGTTGCTATCAGTGATATATGAAACTTTCACATCTTCACCTACTGTACCAGAGTTCTTCAACTGTAACAAAAAATAAAAGAAATGTTAGGAATTTTAACTTTATTTATTATAAAATTGACTTTTACCAAGTAGGATTTAAATATTTCCCAATTCAGTGTTGTTGCGGGGATGTCATACATTCCGATTATATTTGCTTTGTCACCACCATTTCCTGATTTATTTTTCCACTGCAAGCTGTAAATAATTTCCAGATCTTTCTTTTTAGACCCCATCGTGTAATTCGATTATGCAGTACTACTGATTTTCGGTGACAGCTGCTGTTTTTGTTGTAATTTAGACACAATCTAAAGGAAAATTCCTATCCTTTTGTTATTTATTACGCACAACTCAAAACATACAAACACATATAATTCAGCACTGTTGCCAACTTTCCTTTGTCAGATTTATATATGAGAAGATGTTTGAGTGGGGGTGTGGCACGTTCAGTAATCCAACAATAAAAGGATTTTTAAACCTTTTGGATGAGCGTCTGAAGTCATTATATACTAAAGCAGTCAATTAAAATTGTATTTTTTTATTTAAGCAAATTGGAATTTCAATTGTGTACATTTTTGAGAAAAGAAAATATCCTGGGTAAATAATCGAAGCGACTGAGCGCATAAAAAAGAAGAAGATGAATGTTAAAAATCAATTATTTAAAAAAGAAGATCTGTCATCTGTTTTCTGTCAAAAAATAATGATTTATTGCATTAATTTGACATTTAAAAAACCGAAATGTTGATATTAGATCTTTGTTAACAAATTTATATCACAAAATCAATGTCGTTCATAATATGTTACCTATAAGCGATTAACTGAATAAGCCTAAAAATGTTTTTGTCAATTTTCATCATTGTAACCGTAGGGTTTTTCGGAAACTCTCAATCATCGTATCTGGAGTTAAGCGATAATTTTTCGGAATTAAGAAAGAATGGTGGTCACTGGTTAATAAAATTCTATGCACCTTGGTGTGGTCATTGCCAAAGATTAGAGCCAGTATGGGCTGACGTTGGTGAAGCCTTAATACATACTAACGTAAAAGTTGGTCGTATTGATTGCAGCCACTTTCCCAAAGTGGCATCCGAATTCGGAATTCGTGGATATCCAACTATTAAATTGTAAGTCCAATTTAATTTATACCTATTTTCAAATTATCAATAAAATAAATGTCTTCATATAACAGCGTTTGGTGAATTAAAAAGTGGATTTTTAGGTTCACTTTGGTCATCGAAGTCTTTGCAATATGTAGGTTTTAGTAAAGTTAAGGGAAAGTTTAGGTACAGTCCAAAATTCCTTTTATTCTTTATGTTTTCGTGATCGCTGAACACGAATTTGAGGTTTGCTGACAGATATTTTGACCGGAACATTGTTTTTTTGCAAAAAAAGTGCAAATTTTGTAATTTTTTTTAGTTTTTGGCTTAAATCTCGGTAAGTATCCATTTTTTCGAAAAGACTATTCTATACAAAATTAAAGGTGACAAAATTTCCCACGAGTTTCATAAACAACAATTTTTTCTACGAGCAATAGTTACGCCGCTAGAGTGCGTTGAAAAATGTGCAGATTTTCCAATGTTCCGCCAAAATAACTGTCCATCAAATTTCAGCACTCCAGCAACGTTTTCGCCGGCCACTGTTAGACCAACATCATATCGCAACTATTATCAGTTTCTCTTCTAATGGGAATAAAACCACTTATTTTAAAGAAAAAGGGGGCTTTAATTGACGTTTCGACTTTCTTGATCGAAATTTTGAGATCCTCTGGACACACATACACATTTGATTATTGTTTTAGTATAACCATAGATTCCGAACACACGTTTACCGGAGACAGGAACAAAGATGACATAATACAATTTGCTGCCAGAGTAGCGGGACCTCCGGTTAGAGCGCTTTCGACTGCTAAAGATTTTACCGAACTTAAACAATCTAAGCCGCTGTTTTTTTCGTTCGTCGGTGAACAAAATGGAGAACTGTGGGACATGTATTTAGATGTCGCTAAAAGATTCCAAGCTTTCAGTCATTTTTTTGCCATAAGCGAAGACGTCGCTAAACAATCTATAAACGTACCGACGGTGCCATCCATTTTTGTTTTCAAAGAAAACGAACCCAGTTATTTTTCAGGTAAGAAACAAATAGATTCGTTAAGAAATAATCACTAAACAGGGTGTTTGGTAGTGAACGTTTCGTCAATTTATTTTGACATCTTCATGGCACTGCAAGATGAAAGCGGTGCTACAAATTACAAATAAAAAGAAGGAAAAACACATATACAAAACAATCTTATCACTTACCACTCTTTGAATCTTATTAATTCTAATTTTACAGAAACAAATACTGGACAAAGAAAAATATGAAAAACTCTTCTTATGTAAGCGGAAATAGTGTTTTTCTTTGTTCAGCACTTGTTTCTGTAAAATTAAAATGATCCGATGCTGCGGCCTCCAAGGTCTCCAGACTTGACTCCCCTCGATTTTTAAGTCTGGGGGCGTGCAAAAGATCATTTTCGTTGCGCTAACCTTCTACCAAACGCCCTGTATAGTCTAGACATAACTATTTTCAAAAACATACGTTATAATTCCATCTTTTGCAGCCTCCGATTCCAGATCGAGCGCCCATTTGTCCCTAAACGCTTCGATGAGCAAATGGGTAAACGAAGAACGTTTCGGAACGTACTTGAAAGTATCCAGAGGAAATTTAAACGATCTAATGCAACTCAACCGATACGTGGTACTCGCTATCGTAGACGAAAAAAAATTATTCGACAGTACCGAGATGTTAAATTTCCGTGATATGGTGGGAAACATCATAAAAACCAATAAAAGAAAGTATCGCAAACGATTCATTTTCGGTTGGGTCGGCAATCCGGATTTCGCTAACAGTATCGCTCTTGATATAGTACCATTACCGTATTTATTGGTTATAAATTCTACGAATCACTATCACCACGTACCGGACGTCGAGGATTGTTCGAAGATGACCGCTCACGATGTCGAAACGTTCTTGGAGTCGATATATAATCAATCTGCGTTTGTAAGTAATTTTTTTCTTGTTTTTTTTTTTTCACAGGAACATTCTGCGAGAGATGGAACTGCTTTTCTTTTTTGAGCTTCTATACTTCGTCCGGCAAGGTCGGGCGTCCATGAACGCGAATAAACTCTGTTAAGTTCACGCCTACTATATATGTGGTCGTCAGTTGGTTGTGCAAGGCCCCATTTAGGTTGGTTTTTACCGGGGCAACTCCTGTTCTGATGCGGTTTAGCGTTCTCCAGGTCTTGAAGTTGTACGAGACACCACTCGGCAGGTTTTCTGACAGATGATAGTTTGCGGGTGGTTTCATCCAGGGGGTTGCTGAGGAATCGACGCCTAGATTTGAGCCTTTGGGATGCTTGATGTTGCCCGAAAAGGGGGTGGCGATTGTCGAATGTTTTCTTAAACTTCTCGTTAAATTCTTGTGCCTCCCTGCGTGAATTGGGACTAGTTTTTTTCACAGGAACATTCTGCGAGAGATGGAACTAGTTTTCTTTTTTGAGCTTCTCTACTTCCTACCTTAACTGACTCACTTATCAATTATCCCTCGTTTAAAGTTGTCACCAATGCGCAAAGGCGCGGCTTATTACTCAATAGCGCAGGTTGAAAGTCATACTCTATTAGAATATACTTTGAACACTGTTTTGACCGGAAAATAATGAAATACACCGCTCAGACATTTATTAGTCATTATTACACTCTGGTACCGCGCAGTACACTTTATTTTTCGATTTTCCACGGTGTTTTACTAAAATTTCGGTCATTATTTATCTCAAAAATCGATTTTCCCGTTTGACGGAATGTATTTCTTGTGAATTCTTCACCCTACTTTGTGTTCGACAATAAAGCGCCAGATGGCGTATCGCCGGATGTCAGATCCTAAGAGACAGTCTGTGCCAAGAACTTTCTGTTTAATCAAGGTACCAATCGTGAACTGAGAGAGCCCTTGGTCGCAGTTATCATTTTTTGGTTTTAAAAAAGTCCAAAGCTCAAAACGGTTATTACGATTACTTATATAACTCGTCAAGAAGCCTTGGTACAATCCTAAGAACTTTGACACTGGATGCAGTTGTTACAAAAAACATTCTACTTGCATTTTTACTACAAACTATAAGATTCAACTAAAATATAAATAAAATTCAAAACCTTTCCCTTTCCGAAGAGTGTTTATAAATTTTCTGCCAAATCCGGCTCTCTTTCGCTTTTGTAATTCATTTCGTAGCTTGAAGACCTTTTTAAAGAATTTTTTGACATATCCGGCTCGAAGGACCATGTTTGACCTCAAATTATTCGAGCTTGAAGACTTTTTAAAGAATTTTCTTGCATGTCCGGCTCGAAGGACCATGTTTGTAAGCGTTTTCTGGCAAATCCGGCTCGAAGGACCATGTTTGACCTCAAATTATTCAAGCTTGAAGACTTTTAAAGAATTTTCTGGCATATCTGGCTCGGAGGACCATGTTTGACCTCAAATTATTCAAGCTTGAAGACTTTTAAAGAATTTTCTGGCATATCTGGCTCGGAGGACCATGTTTGACCTCAAATTATTCAAGCCTGAAGACTTTTTTAAAGAATTTTCTGGCATATCCGGCTCGAAGGACCATGTTTTAAGCGTTTTCTGGCAAATCCGGCTCGAAGGACCATGTTTGACCTCAAATTATTCAAGCTTGAAGACTTTTTTAAAGAATGTTCTGGCATATCCGACTCGAAGGACCATGTTTTAAGCGTTTTCTGGCAAATCCGGCTCGAAGGATCATGTTTGACCTCATATTATTCAAGCTTCAAGACTTTTAAGGCATATCCGGCTCGAAGGACCATCTTTTAAAGCGTTTTCTGTCAAATCCGACTCGAAGGACAATCTTTGACCTTAAATTATTCAAGCTTGAAGACTTATTTAAAGAATTTTCTGGCATATCCGGCTCGAAAGACCATGTTTGTAAGCGTTTTCTGGCAAATCCGGCTCGAAGGACCATGTTTGACCTCAAATTATTCGAGCAGAAATTGTATATACGCAAAAAATAAGTGAATTTTGAAGCGTTTACTATTTGTTTTAGGCTTATGGCGGAAACGGGTACGGAACGCGCATTTATAGAGCATATTTCGAAGCGAAAACGGCCGTCATAGAGATGTGGCAGGGAAATCCCGTACTCACCGCCGTATTATTCACTATACCAGTGCTATTTATCACTTTCATATTTTACTCACTGTGTTTTGCGGATATATTAGATAACGAAGGGATCGAGGAGGATGAAGAGGACGAGGAAGAACTCGAAGAGGAGGGAGAAATTGGTAAGTTTTAATTTTTTAGTTATTTACATCTTTTTAATTTTTGTTTGTTTCAGAATCTCACCTGAAAAGAGAATAAACGTTGTGCAAAAAATATCTAGTCATTGGATGTAATAGATGTACTTATTTATTAATTTATGAGTGTACAAAATACTTAAAATCAGTGTTGTATCAATTATTTTTGTTTTTAAATTGTTATAAATAAATGTATTAAAAGTCTTCGTCGTCGGAATCTAAGGCGGCTCTTCTCCTATCGAATTTAACAGAAGTGTTGTTTTTCGTTTGATTGCTGACGTTCTCTAACAATCCTATTAAATCTTTTTCGTTTATTTTCGTACAAATTTGACCGGTCTGAGCCATTCTCACTAACATGCTTTCAACCATTCTTCCTTTGTCCGGCTTTCCTAACATAAGAGTGTTTACTAAAATTAACAAAGTTTATTGTAAATTTAAAACTGGAAAACAGACTGTAATTGAAAAAAATTGCAGCATTATTGGTAAACGTTAAGAATATGGGGCCGGCTGGGATTTTCATGAAATTTTCACAGATGCTACAAAACATGATAAAATTAATAAAAATAAAAAAAATTGCCGCGGTAGCAATTTATGACCAGAATAAACCTGAAAAGTATAAAAAGGGGAAATAAATCCAGTAGTTCAAATGGCCCATTTTGCAATTTTGTCAGAAATAACATAAACATCCTCACAAAGGGATAATTTAAAGATTTTGCAAAGAAAAAGTGAAAATCCAGTAGTTCAAATGGCACATTTTGCAATTTTGTCAGAAATAACATAAACATCCTCACAAAGGGATAATTTAAAGATTTTTGCAAAGAAAAAGTGAAAAAGTATAAAATAAATCCAGTAGTTCAAATGGCCCATTTTGCAATTTTGTCAGAAATAACATAAAAGTCTTCACAAAGGGATAATTTAAAGATTTTCGCAAAGAAAAAATATAAAACAAATCCAGAAGTTCAAATGGCCCATTTTGCAATTTTGTCAGAAATAAAATAAAAATCCTCACAAAGTGATAATTTAAAGATTTTCGCAAAGAAAAAGTATAAAACAAATCCAGTAGTTCAAATGGCCCATTTTGCAATTTGGTCAGAAATAACATAAACATCCTCATAAAGGGATAATTTAAAGATTTTCGCAAAGAAAAAGTATAAAATAAATCCTCATAACGGGATAATTTAAAGATTAAAATCTATTATACTTATGCCTAAATCTATTCTTTCTGAAAATTGAACTGGCAACGTGGTAAAATTGACTTCAAAGTTATCAGAGGAATGACATTTGTCAAAACAAATTGATTGTTAATGTTTCTTTAAATAATGATTTGTTTTACTTTGTTCATACTTTTTAGGTTTATTCTGTTTGTGAATTGCTACCTGTGTGTATGTAGAAGTGTTTTCGGTTCAACACAGCGCATATGAATTGAAAATAATACGTTTTTTCAAAAAAAAGAATATGAAAAATAGTTTTCCGCGCAAAAATTTCTATTGCTACATTGATTTTATCATATTTTAAAACATCTGTGAAAATTTCATGAAAATCCCAGCCGGCCCGATATTTTTAACGTTTACTCATCATTTTTACTTTAACTTACATCTAGCACGGGCAGACTGATCCAAAATTTGGGCCAATATAGAATTTTTCATTTCTTCTTGAGCTTTAATTTCCTCCTCCTTTTTCTGACCACTGGGATCACCTTCTCCCTATAAATAACAATGATACACTTTTACCACACATTGTTTTTGTTGTTATACTTACATATTGTGATTGTAACTGCGCCAATCTCTGTTTTCTAATTTTCTCTAAATCTGGATCACTCATTTTATTTCAGATCTAAATTAAAGTAACCCCAAAATGAAAAATACAAATGTTAACCTCTCATGACAATTATTTGACAAATGACAAGCATGAGTGCGTTCCAATAGTCGAGCGGGTTGGTCCTAGGCATCTTTTAAAAACCAACCAATGGAATAAGTGCCACAGTACATCCTCCGAAACGACTGTAATACCTGTAAAAATGTAACTGTTCGACAATATAAAGTACCTTGTATTCAATAATTTCATTTTTCTTATGATTCATCCTGTTTACTGAAATGTGAATAAATATCTAAAATTCTTATCTTATTAGTGAAGTTTCTGAACGCTTCCCAACTGACGTAACTGTCAGGAAGAATTTTTTTTACTCACAATTTCCAAGGTTTCCTTCAAACCATCTGTCAAAAAAAATCAATTGCATATTTATTAAAACATCGCCTTGTTCTTAAAAGTTATATTATTTTATATTAAAAATAATTAACAAGTGTTTTATAGTGAGCGTTCAGGTTGTGCAAATTAAAATGTGACAAAGTTATAGAAAAATATATTTCGCGGACGATCAATAAATTGTGTAGTTTAATCAGTGCATAAAGATACGAATTATGGAAATATCATTTAAATGGCCGAGTTTTTATTTCTGTTTGTTGTGCTTCCAGTTATGTAACGGGAATCCGATCACTCCTAACTCTACGGAAATAGGTGAGTCATTATTGTCTATGATAATTGTCAAATGAATGCAGTGATTTGATACTTGATAAAAAATTGTCACAGTACATGAAATATGCAATTGTAAAAATGTTTTATACATTTCAGTGAGAATTTTACCCATTTTACCCCCAATTACAGGAAAATGTTTAATAGTTTCCACAATAAATTGAGGTTTAATGCTTGCTATACGTAAATAAAACTAAGAGAAAAAATATACAAAATCAAAAAAATTTTATCAGTAATATTGTCCATATTTTCTATTCATTAATGATTTAAGGCCTTCAAAAGTGACTGTTTATCATCAGTCAATATTAAAAGAAGTATTTTTTCTTGATACTTCTTGTTTTAACTTTTATTATTTTAGGAAATTTACAAAATTTTTGAAACTTATATTTTTATATTGTTACTTCAAATATAAAATTGTTTTTCCTACATTTCAGTATGAATTTTATTTAAAATATGTACAATACCAAAACTTAAACAATGAATATAAAAACTTCATCACAGATATCATAAATAATTAATCATTATCTGGAATGTGTATAAATGCACTTAAAATTTAATTAAAATTAAAAAGTTTCATACAGATTGAGAAAAAGTTTATCCTAAATATTACACATTTTGTTTTATACATTTTTAAGTGAAAATATGCAATTGCTGTGGTGGTAGGCCCTTAAAAATGTATAAAAGAAAGCATAGAAAATTTTCAATTAAAAAATATTTTGAATTACACAATAATAAACCTCTTCTTGGCCTTTTGTGCTGTGGAAATCGGGCTTAATACAATGAAATGGGGGTAACTGGGGTGATAAGTTACACATCTCATTTTAAATCAAAATCTGGATTAAAATAGTTTTTATTTGTTCCAGATTCCCAAACGAAACTTTTAACAGGAATTATCTCCCTTTTATTGACTGTTTGCGGCCTCGTATTTATAGCAGCCTGTTTGTGTTGCCAAAGAAGACAAAGTTTTGAGGTAAAAATAATTGTGTTTATTATTTCGCAAGCTTTACTTTTGTAAAAGTGCAATTCATTGATTAAATTAAAGCGTTTTATGTTTTTAGTGATAAAATTATAATGATTACATATAGGGTGGTCCATTAATTTTTTTTTTATGATTACTTATAACTTACTATAATTAATTTATGTTTACAACCCAATTAAAAAGGATTTGGTTGCTTCATACGTAAATATCTGGCAATAAAAAGTATAAACATTGTATCATCTTGCTTAATATTCGCGATATTGAAATTACCTGTTTATTTATGACCTAAGAAGTAGTTTTCACTTCATGCTTTCTGCACATGTAATGCCCGTACTCGTTGTTTAATTATTGTATTTATTTTTATTGCTGCCCAGGTACAGGATTCAGAAAAGGTAAGGATTAAATTTATTAGTTCAGACAGTTATTTAAATATACCGTATGAAATTTTGTAGCGTAGGTATACGTTCTTTTTTTAAATAACCATATATATAGAAACGTGTTTTAATTGGAAATTATAAGTAAATTAAGAAAAATCAAGTTGACTGGGTAAAATTCAGGAAGATGAATGGGGGTTTTTACGATTTGTGGCTAAAATATACATCCTATCAAAAAAAGTTTAATGTAAAAGTTGTATATAATTAAGAAATCTAAAACTTTTGTATTGATCATTTTTCAATATAACCTCAAAATTATCGAGAAAAACGATAAAAATGGTTTTTTTAGTTCTCCACAAATTTATACCGTGACAGATTTAAAACGGTTTGATATAGAAGATTAAATTTTGGAAGAGGCATGTATAATAGATGTAGAAATGATTTTATGAAGAAATAATTTAAATATTTTTATTAGTTTTTAACTGGCGATTTTCCAAAGTCAAACTATAAATTTTTAAAAATTTGACATTGTTGCCTTCATGACTCCGCCAATTTAAATCCGATTGATGTAGAAGTTTAAAATTTTGATCAGATATATAGAAACTATGTAGAAACGTTATCCTCCACTCCGAATTTTAATATCTGGTTCTGTTTTTAATTGGCGAGGTATCAAATTCGAAATTTAAATTTTAAGTTACTTTAAAAAATATATTACCCATCGAAAATCCTTTTTGGCGATATTAAGTAATAAAAACCTGTACATATACTTTTGGCTCTGACCTTTTTTGGTCTCTCGCGATTTCTATTCGTATCTTCTTCCTCTGCATTTAAGGTCATCTACCACTATAGTAAATATTGTGATACAGTATCGCGAATGCGATAAAAATGCAACTGAAATAGTCAAAAAGGAAGTGCATCAGGGGTGTGTAGGAGGTAAAATAAATAAATAAATAAACGCCTTATCTACAAACTCAAATATTTATGTTGAATAACAACTGTTTGTGCTAGCAAGATTGTGGTTAAGAGATATCAGTAGTCTGCTAACCGATTCTGATAATTTCTTCCTAAAAGTTACATTTAATTTGGAGGATTATTTAAAAAAATATATATATAATTTTATTTATTCTTTAAATTAATGAAGAATAATTATAAATAAATGTATAGTAAATAGCCCCTTCTTGCTTACATTATTTATATACAATAAAACTGCTTGAATATTCGAACAAATTTTATTATATTAAAAAAAATAGTTATTTGTCATTTGTCAAAGGCAATACTATAGTTATTTGTCATTTGTCAAAGGCAACACCATAGTTATTTGTCATCTGTCAAAGGCAACCCCTAGTTATTTGTCATTTGTCAAAGACAACACCATAGTTATTGGTCATTTGTCAAAGGCAACACCATAGTTATTTGTCATTTGTCCAAGGTTCTGTCGGAATTTTACTAATAATTTGACAGCAAATCATTCTGGATAAATCATTTGCTACCAAGACATCACCATTCTAAAAAACTTTATTAAATAATTTGTTTACCAATTTTTTTTCATAATTTTTGGGGGCAAATCGCGTTAATTTTTATTTTATAGAAAATTAACGTTACAATATTTGTATTTTTTTTTTAGAAATTTCGAAATAGTCCAGTCATCGGTTACTCTATATCCGACATTGAACATGGGCATGTAAATCCCATCACGAATGGAGAGTTTACGATATTTTCCCCACTTTCCCCTCCGCATTTTAACAACAACGTGATTCACGCCAACACTCAAACAAAAGTGAGTTTTTATTTACGCTTACGGACATACACACACATAAAAATATAAAAAATTTTGTTAACCTTTTTTTTAATTTCTAGACAAGGACAGTCGAAGATTCTGTCGAAAGTTTTTATGACATCAGATCTTGGTTCAGTAAGTATGTGTTTTTTCTCATCAGGTTAATGATTAATACTTTATTAATATACATTATGCGTCAAAAGTAAGGAATTTTTGTGATTAAAATAAGTAAGAAATTTTATTAATCAATGAAGAAATTATTAGAAGAGTTAAACATAATTTTTATACAGGGTGGTGTTATGTCTACGTTTTTTATTTTTTCATTTTTTTATTTTTTTTATATAGGGTGTCATATCTACATTAAAAAATCTAAAAAATTACTCTTATAAAAAATGTTTTTTCCATTTTTTTTATTTTTATTAATTTTTTAATTTTTTTTTATACAGGATGTTATATCTACATTAAAAAATCTAAAAAATTACTCATGTAGGCTGTCACTTTTTTAATTTCAATATTAATATTTTTAACTGAAAGTCATTTATTTCTTGCTTCTGGCGTTGGCTCGTTTTTGTCAGTATTTCTTTAAAATATTATTTTTTTTTTAATTTGTTTCATTCTTTAATTTTTATTTTTTTTATTTCTTTATTTTTTATTTTTTTTTTCATTAAAAAAATGTGTTTTCCATTTTTTTATTTTTATTAATTTTTTTATACAGGATGTTATATCTACATTAAAAAATCTAAAAAATTACTCATGTAGTCTGTCACTTTTTTAATTTCAATATTAATATTTTTAACTGAAAGTCATTTATTTCTTCCTTTTGGCGTTCGCTCGTTTTTGTCAGTATTTCTTTAAAATATTATTTTTTTTTTAATTTGTTTCATTCTTTAATTTTTATTTTTTTTATTTCTTTATTTTTTATTTTTTTTTCATTAATTTTTTATTTTTATACAGGGTGTTATATCTACATTAAAAAATCTGAGAAATCACTCATTTGGCGTGCGCTCATTTTTGTCATTATTTCTTTAAAATATTAAAATAATTTTCTGCTGATTATTCCTCACTCTTTTCTAATTTTCTTATTTCAGGTCCAACCGAAAATGATTTTCCAAGAAATAGGTTAAAATATATTATAGAATTGGGATCCGGATGGTTTGGCAAGGTAAAAACCTTATTTTTAAATAATTTTTAATCATTTTTGCTGTTATCACACCACATCCTGATGCTTTTTCAACATTTTTAAGTTCTTCTTACTCAAAGTTTCGGATAGAACCATCTTCAGCTTCTAATAAAAAAAATCATAAATATCAATGTATATATATATTTTATATATTTTTTAATGTCACTATTTCGATATATTTTTTAGAATATCTTTCGTTTTTTGCATACAGGTTGTTCAAGGAGCAGCCCAAGACTTAAACGACGATGATGGCCAATCGTGGAGCCCGGTAGTAGTTAGAATCTTAGACGCAACCTCTAGTCAGTCAGAGAAAATACTATTTTTGCAAGACGCGGCAATTTATAGATGCGGTAGTCATACAAATGTTTTATCACTGGTCGGTCGATCGTTAGAAACGGTACCTTATTTGTTGCTACAAGAGTACTGTCCTCAGGTGAGTTTAAACTGCATATTTTTTTACATTTTTTTTATTTTTTCCATTTTTTAATTTTTTTACTTTCATTTTTTTGTTTTTTTCATTTTTTTATTTTTTCCATTTTTTTTATTTATTTTTTAATTTTTTTTAATTTTTTTTACTTTTATTTTTTTTTTTTTCATTAAATTTTTTTATTTTTTTTTTCATTTTTTTTGTATTTTTTTTTACTTTTTCCATTTTTTTTATTTTTTTACTTTCATTCTTTCATTTTTTTTGTTTTCCATTTTTTTATTTATTTTTTTATTTTTTTTTCTTTCATTAAATTTTTATTTTTTTACTTTTATTAATTTTTTTAATTTTTTTTTTCATTAAATTTTTTTATTTTTTTTGTAAAAATTTTTTATTTTTTGTTTTTCATTTTTTTTATTTTTTTAATTTTTTTACTTTCATTTAATTTTTTCCTTTTTTTTTTCTTTTTTATTTTTTTACTTTCATTTATTTTCTTATTTTTTATTTTTATTTGTTTTCAGGGAGATTTAAAGCATTATTTGCAATCAAACAAGGCTGACGCAGAAAAACTGTTATCCACAGAATACCCTCTAATATGGTGTTGTCAATTGACGTCCGCCGTCAAACACATTCACCAGAACAACATCGTACACCAGTAAGTATTTTCGTAGAATTTTATCACCTCTCGAATTTTACCCCTCACATTTTTTTTCCAGCGACTTATCCAGCAGAAACTGTCAGCTGACGTCCAATCTTACGCTCAAATTGGGCGATTACGGACTCGCGCCGTTCAGATATCCGTCCGACTACTATCAGGGTTTACCGACGGTTCCCGTGAGATGGTGCGCACCCGAATCCCTCGTTTGTACGCAGACGACCATCCAACCAAAGAAAATCACCGCCGAGGCGAACGTTTGGTCGCTGGGTGTGACGATGTGGGAGGTGTGCGAGTGCGGGGAGCAGCCTTACAAGGCTTTAAACGACGACGAGGTGATTTCGCAGGTTCTGGTATCTGCGAATGTTAGGTTAGGACGGCCTACGTATTCGGCGCTTTATACGGATTACATGTAAGTGTTTTTTAACTTCTATATATATATTTTCTTAATTTTTTTATTTTTTTTGTTTTTTTTTTCATTAAATTTTTTTCCGTTTTTTCCTTTTTTTTCATTTTTTAACTTCTATATATATATTTTTGTTTTTTTAAATTTTATTTATTTTTATATTTTTGTTTTTTATTTGTTTGTTTTTTTTATTTTTTCTCATTTAATTTTTTTTTTTTACTTTTTTTTTTTCATTAAATTTTTTTCCGTTTTTTCCTTTTTTCATTTTTTTAACTTCTATATATATATTTGTTTTTTTAATTTTTATATATTGTATTTTTTTAATTTTTTTATTTTTTTGTTTTTTAATTTTTATATATTTTTATTTTTTTCATTTAATTATTTTAATTTTTTTATTTTTTTAATTTTATCTTTACTTTTTTTATTTTTTTTTGTGTCAACGGCATCGATTACCATTGGCCTTGCTCTGTGTAGGCTTTGTTACTGTTTCCCATCGCCACTTTAGGAACAACACTGTTAATTAGTTGTTAATTTTTTCATTTTTTTTTTTTTACTTTCATTTATTTTTATATTTTTATTTATTTTATTTATTTATCTTCTACTTTTTAGACAACTATCGAAAAAATTTTTTCTTTTTCCGGGAGATTTAAAACATTTTTTGCCCTATTTTTCATTCATCTTTTTTTTATTATGTAATTTAGGAAATTAAACTCAAAGCACAACTAAATGAATAGATTTTTATTAACACTCATCAAAATATCCGTTTCTAACACTTTACAACTCAATTTTTACCTACTTGACATGAGAAAACTTTTATAAACTTCTATTTATTCTATCATCTGCCTTACTTTGGCACTATATGTGATATATCTTCAATTTAAACTTGTTAACAAACTTTCTGTTTGGTTATTGCTGTTTTAAAAGCAATTTCGATTAGTTAAGCAAAGCGCAAACAATTATTATTTATACTACATTTGATCCGTGATTTAACGAAGCATCAACAAACGTACTAATGGTCGAGTCGATCTCAGGTTCTGTCTCTCTATCACTTTCGGTATTATTATTATTACTAGGACCCACTATCTCGTGACAACATTGAGGAAAAGGTTTGGATAGATCGCCTGGTAGTACTCTGTAAGGTGGCATTACGTGGATTGGAGCACAACTAAAAAACAAAAAAAAATATATTTAATCTTTGGTAATGCAACATAAGCATCAAAGTAGCATCGTTGTCCCTTCAATTTGACAGCGACTTCTGTATGACATTCTTGAGCCTGTGTACGTAGCCCACTAGCCGGTTGTCGGCATCCACCTCGTGATCTCCATAAGTGATCTCCCGGATTGCATTTCGACTTTCAACTTCTCGTATAAATTTCTCTGTATCGTTGTATCTTCAATTTCAATTCGAGTCTGTGAACGTAGCCTAAGGTAGCCCGCTCACTAGACAGCCAGGTTTCCGCAGCCAAAATGTTGGGCAGCCAGTTGTCAGCAGCCACCTTACGATCACCACAAGTGATCTGTATCGAAAGTTTGGCTGCTGCGACAAGTGAGCGGGTATTGAAGGCAGCCACATAATTTAGCTGTGGCCAGAACTTCTTGGCTGCCTAGGAAGTTGATATCCCAGCCAAATTGGCGCCTTTCCCTCATTAATTAATTGATGACCAAATACTAACCCCGTTAGACGAATGTCCCTGTTTGGTTTGCAAGTCGCTATAGCACATCTTCCTTCGAGTCGTTTTACTTCTCCCACTTTCAGAGCTCCGATATTTTTACTGGTCGTATAACAGTCGCCGAGGTGCGCTAAAAAATAATAAAATATATACTTTGGCTTGCGTGGAAACCAATCGGTACCACCCTAAATTAATTTTATTGCTATCCAGTCGTCTGGAGTTATTTATGACGTGCTGATATTGTCAACAAATTAACCTTCTCGCGGAAGCTTCCAACAGTTACGAGAAATTTTTTTGGGTTATTATACCGGGCGATACAACTCGACAAAGATTTAGAATGAAAGAGTAACATTTCAAAACGCCTCGTTTGCCATCATTCTACATATGGGCGATAAGTGAATCGGCAACTCGGCCTGCAAGTTCGCCTGATCTTACTCCTATTGTTATGTTGTTGAGTATAACGAATAGTTGGGATCAGCACGTATAAGAGAAAACAATATGAGCAAGATGGGGTGATATAGCAGGTCAATTAGTAATTTAAAAAACAAATGATCATTTATTTCCCAAATGTGACACAACTTTTAAAGCAAAATTAAACTTCTCAAAGTCAGTAACACGAAATAAATTATATTAAAATAAAAATAAAAATTGCACTGCATCTGAACCGACAACAACTACTCCTAGGGCTACATGCCCCCACAGGCATTGAATAGTCTATTGGATTTAGCCCCCAGATGGCGTGCAATTTTTATTTTTATTTTAATATAATTTATTTTGTGGTACTTTTGATTCTTTTGGAACATAAAGTATTAAAACATATGACCGTGGGCATACCTGTATTCGGATCTGCTTCTATTATTCCAATCCAAGCGTTTACGTGCACGAAAACGGCACATAATAATATAAACAAAATTTTCATGATCGATGTACTTCCAAAAACGATCGTCTTGTATGAAAAATCGAATTTCTACTGGCGAAAAAATCTAAACACTATCAGAACGTTGAGTTTCTATAAATATTACGTTTTTTCTCGTAAATAGCTTATTCATATTCTACCCACATAGGCCAAACGAATGACCGTGACCAAAAACGAAAAAGGAGCATTTGTTGCACACCTTTATCGAATCGAATCATTTAAATTATATTTCTTCTGAAACATTACGAACATTATAGCTCCGGAGATTTATTGTAGCTCTTATTTTTTCGAGTTTGAAAATTTGTCACATTATATAATTTTGCCAGACTCACAAGGAGATTAATAATCGAATTTAGCGCGCCTGACGATCATTAGACGAGTCTGGCAAGGCTTTCGGGGTGTCCCACACTAGCGAGATTGTATTTGAAGCTTTTATCATAATATAGGCCATCATCTGACCTGACATTTACAATCACGAAGGCCTTGCCAGACTCACAAGCCGGTGAGTTAAACGAGGAGAGGAACAGCAGGATTTAGAGCGCCTGACGATCATTAGAAGAGTCTGGCAAGGCTTTCGGGGTGTCCCACAGTAGCGAGATTGTATTTGAAGCTTTTATCATAACATAGGACATCATCTGACCTGACATTTACAATCACGAAGGCCTTGTCAGACTCACAAGCCGGTGAGTTAAACGAGGAGAGGAACAGCAGGATTTAGAGCGCCTGACGATCATTAGACGAGTCTGGCAAGGCTTTCGGGGTGTCCCACAGTAGCGAGGTTGTATTTGAAGCTTTTATCATAACATAGGACATCATCTGACCTGACATTTACAATCACGAAGGCCTTGCCAGACTCACAAGCCGCTGAGTTAAACGAGGAGAGGAACAGCAGGATTTAGAGCGCCTGACGATCATTAGACGAGTCTGGCAAGGCTTTCGGGGTGTCCCACGTTAGCCAGATTGTATTTTAAGGTGTTATCACAATGTAGGCCATCATCTGATCAATTTTCATAACTGCGAGAATCCGGGAAATTTGTTTTTGATGAAAATTTTTCAGTTTTTCACCTGCCAGATATATTACGGATTACGCGTGTAGGATAACTCTTCAAGACAGACAAATTAAAGCTTTGAAGCTATTTGAAACTATTTCTTACTTAAAAACAAAGTAGTAAATAGCTTCTCCCTATTTACTAATATATTTATTATATATAAAAAAAGAAAATACATACCTGTATTTGGATCAGCTTTTATTAATCCTACCCAACAATTTACGTTTACAAAAATAACGCATAAAATCAAAATAAACAAGTTTTTCATTGCGAATCTCTAAAAGTCTGTCGTTCTGAATGAAAAATTATTCTGAAACTGAAAGATTAAAATAGTTGAGTTTCTATAAATACCGTGTTTTTTTTATATTGCAACGTATTTATATTCTACCCACTTCTACATAATGTAGAAGTTACCACAGCCATAAATAAAAATTATGTGCACCACATTTTTTAAAATGTGATTTACTCAGTAATAATGTTTATGCAAAATCTAGAGATGGGATTAATGACGTGACGTTTTGTTTTCTTTTTTTGTGTTTTTTTGTAATTTTTGTTTTTTTTTATTTATTTATTTAATAATTAAATTATAGAAAATTAGATTTCTACATTTTTATACTCACTGTATATAGTGATACAATATTACACAACACGATACTTTTATATTTTTTGTTTGTTTTATAAGTATTTAAAATATGCACAATATATTATGCAATATACCTCTGGGACGTCTGGTTGTTTGCATTGTTTGTTTTTTTTGTAATTTTTATTTTTTTAATTTTTTATACTTTTATTTTTTCTATAAGCTTTTAAAATATACTTCTGCGTCGTCGTTTATTTTCTGGTTGTTTGCTTTTCTTGTGTTTCTTGTAATTTTAATTTTTTATACTTTTATTTTTTCTATAAGCTTTTAAAATATACTTCTGCGACGTTGTTTATTATCTGGTTGTTTGCATTTCTGTGTTTTTTGTAGTTTTTATTTTTTTATACTTTTATTTTTTTTGTTTTTTCTATATGCGAGGTCGTTTATTTTTAATTTATACGTTTTTTTTTTGTTTTTCTCTATGAGTCATCGTTTATTATCTGGTTGTTTGCATTTTTTAAGTTTTTTTGTAATTTTTAATACCTGTAATTTTTATTTTTTTAAATTTTTTATACTAATTATTTTTTCTATAAGCTTTTAAAATATACTTCTGCGACGATGTTTATTATCTGGTTGTTTGCATTTCTGTGTTTTTTGTAGTTTTTATTTTTTTATACTTTTATTTTTTTTTTGTTTTATTCTATATGCGAGGTCGTTTATTTTTAATTTATACGTTTTTTCTTGTTTTTTTCTCTATGGGTCATCGTTTATTATCTGGTTGTTCGCATTTCTGTGTTTTTTGTAGTTTTTATTTTTTTATACTTTTAATTTTTTTTGTTTTTTTTTATATGCGATGTCGTTTATTTTTAATTTATACGTTTTTTTTTGTTTTTTCTCTATGGGTCATCGTTTATTATCTGGTTGTTTGCATTTCTGTGTTTTTTGTAGTTTTTATTTTTTTGTTTTTTCTATATGCGAGGTCGTTTATTTTTAATTTATACGTTTTTTTTTTCTATATGCGAGGTCGTTTATTTTTAATTTATACGTTTTTTTTTGTTTTTTCTCTATGGGTCATCGTTTAATATCTGGGTTTTTTGTAATTTTTAATAACTTTATTTTTTGTTTTTTCTAATTTTTTTTTTAATTTTTTATACTGTTATTTTTTTCTATAAGCTTTTAAAATATACTTCTGCGACGTCGTTTATTTTCTGGTTGTTTGCAGTTTTTGTTTTTTTGTAATTTTTATTTTTTTAATTTTTTATACTTTTATTTTCTTTTGTTTTTTCTATAAATTTCTAAAATATATTTCTGCGACGTCGTTATTAATCTGGTTGTTTGCATTTTTTGTAATTTTATTTTTTAAATTTTTTGTACTTTTATTTTTTTTTGTTTCTTCTATAAGTTTTTAAAATATGCCCAATATATTATGCAGTATACTTCTACAACGTCGTTTATTATCTGGTTGTTTGCAGTTTTTGTGTTTTTTTCTAATTTTTATTTTTTTATACTTTTATTTTTTTGCTTTTTCTATAAATTTTTAAAATATACTTCTGCTGCGTCGTTATTATCTAGTTGTTTGCATTTTTTGTAATTTTATTTTTTTAATTTTTTGTACTTTTATTTTTTTAATTTTTTGTACTTTTATTTTTTTAATTTTTTCTACTTTTATTTTTTTGTTTCTTCTATAAGTTTTTAAAATATGCACTTCTGCGACGTCGTTTATTATCTGGTTGGTTGCATTTTTTGTGTTTTTGTAGTTTTTATTTTTTATACTTTTATTTTTTTGTTTATTCTATAAGTTTTTAAACTATACTTCTGCGACGTCGTTCATTATGAGGCAATAATGCAGGCACCTAGATTATGCAAGTCTTTTTTCCTATATACCAATTTTATGGAGAATATTTAAGATCTTTCAGCCATTTTTGTGTCTACTATATTCTAAAAAAATAAAAAATGTTTGTCCGCCATATTGGATCCGCCAGTTTAAATTTTGAAAATCCTAAAGCCCAACTGACGACGCCGAAAGGCAGAAACCGGTCCAGAGATGAATTCCCAACTCGTTTCCTCATAGAATCCTGTTTTCTACATACTAGAGCTTAAGCTTAAGTGTGTTTTGTTGCTTTTCCAAATAAATTATTACATTTTCAGATTCCGATTGATGCAATCGTGTTGGACGAGCGCCGAATCCAGACCTACGGCATCCCAAATCGACATCATGTTAACGGATCTATTACAAGTTCATCGTAACACCACATACAACACCCTAGAAATCGACGAATTCGACAAAAGATGGGAATCCTGCAAACCGAACACGATCATCAAAACCGATCACATAACCGAAGCGTTACTCACCCCGGAATCCACCATTAAAAAATCTCTATCTCCCAGTCTCACCAAACTGCACGGTTCGTTGGATAACCTAGCGGAAGAAACTAAAAACGATTCTCGCAGAACCTCAGCGTCCGATATAAGCGACATGGAAATAAACGCGAAGGAACCTTTGAAAACAGAGTTTAAAATCAATTCGAGTTCGTTATTCCAAAGAACCACGAGCAGCGGAAGCGAAACCGAAGACGAAAACTGGAGGAACAAAGTCGAAAGAGGAGCTTACACCGAAAAAGTTCGGCAAAAATCCAGATCTGTAGCCGATCTGATGGTTCTAACTCACGTCGATTATTCGGAATCCGAGTCCGAAACGCCGTTGCCGAGTTTGGATTACAGAGTGAATTATAAGAACGTTAGATTGGCAGGTCTCGAAGGGTCTAATTATTTGGAAAATGCCAGTATCACCTTTGGAAGCGAAGGTAAGTACACTTCACAGAAAGAGAGTTTGGGAATCCTATGTGCCATTAATATTTTTCTACATACGTTTCGTATTTCAGGTAACCTTCTGAGCCTCCAGGACACCTTCCAGGAAGAGCTGAAGAAGTTGCAAGAAGAACGTAGGGATAGTTTGCCTTTTGTACCTGATACAGTTAGTGGAGTACCGAATCCTTCGAAAGTGATGCAAGAATTTAATAGCACAGTTGATATCCAACCGGCCAATCAAATATTCAACGTATACAACGTTACCATAGACACATTTACCCCCATCAAGATACAAAACGCTTTAGAAGAAGCAATTGAAGATAAGAGAGAATTAGACTGCAGGATATCGTCGAATCATAGGAGAGAATCTGAGAATTGTGATAACAAATTTGGATCTGATAGCGTTAAGAATGAAGAGGAAGATAATCATCATAATCATCAGATAAAAGAAGAAATTGGTCTAAAAGATTCGGAAGTTTACAGTACGGAGAGTAACTGTAACGAATCACAGTCAGAAAGTATAGTGTTGTCTATAAACGAAGCTGCTATCGAATCTTCTTTCGATGAAAGAATCGTTGCTATAGTAGACGACATTATTGACGCTGCGATTTTGGAAATAATTGCCAAAGAAGAACAAATTAATAATGCAAATTATGAAGAAATCATCATTGATGTTCCTGATATAGAGAAAGATGTTAATAAAGCAAAAGATGATAATAATGAAGCAGAAAAGAATCAAGAAGTTTCAACAGAAACGTGTCAAGAATTTGATGAAGTTAAGTATCAGAAAGAAGAAGAGACTGAAGCAGAAGAGAATCACAAAGTCGCAAAAGAAATTGAAGAAGTAATTTATCAAAAATCCGAAGAAGTTAAACATCAGTATAAAGAAGGGAGTGAAGCGGAAAAGAATCAAGAAGTTTCAACAGAAACGTGTCAAGAATTTGATGAAGTTAAGTATCAGAAAGAAGAAGAGACTGAAGCAGAAGAGAATCACAAAGTCGCAAAAGAAATTGAAGAAATTTATCAAAAATCCGAAGAAGTTAAACATCAGTATGAAGAAGGGAGTGAAGCGGAAAAGAATGACAAAGTTGCAAAAGAAATTGAAGAAGCAAATGATCAAAAATCCGATGAAGTTAAATATCTAAAAGAAGAAACATATGTAGAAGATATTGGAGGAGAAAAGAATGAAGCAATTTGCCAAAAATCTGAAGAAGTTAAACATCAAAATGTAGAAGGGAGTGAAGCAGAAAAGAAGGACAAAGTTACAAAAGAAATTGAAGAAGCAAATGATCAAAAATCCGAAGAAGTTAAATATCTAAAAGAAGAAACATATGTAGAAGATATTGAAGGAGAAAAGAATCAAGAAATGAATGACGTAATTTGTCAAAAATATGAAGAAGTTAAACACCAGAAGGAAGAAGATGTTAATAAAGCAAAAGATGATAATAATGAAGCAGAAAAGAATCAAGAAGTTTCAACAGAAACGTGTCAAGAATTTCATGAGGTTAAGTATCGGAAAGAAGAAGAGACTGAAGCAGAAGAGAATCACAAAGTTGCAAAAGAAATTGAAGAAGCAATTTTCCAAAAATGTGAAGAAGTTAAATGCCTGAAGAAAGAAGAGACTGAAGCAGGAACGAATAACAAATTGACGAAAGAAATTGAAGAAGCAAACGATCAAAAATCCGATGAAGTTAAACATCTGAAGGATGAAAAAGATATTAAAGAAACCAAAACAGAAAATAATCAGATAATTGAAGAAGGAATGTGTGGTCAATTTGATGAAGTTAAAGACGTAAAAACGTCGAAAGATCAAGGAAACTCTCATGTACCGAAACTGACGGATATAATTCTCAGCAACGAAAACTTGAAGAGTGTTTTAGATAGTAGAGAATCTACAGAAGATTCTTTATCTCCTCTGGTAAATTTCGATCTCAGTCTCGACCAAAAAGAAGCCATGCCGAATTCGTTAACGCACTCAACTCTATTCTGCAGCACTCCTTTCAGGAAACGAGAAGTATCTTTACCCTCGGAAGACAAATATTCCAGTTTAAATCTCTTCAATACCGAAGAAGATTTAGATAAAGATTCTTTAAGCTTCACTCCGTTGAATTATTCGTTAGAAACGTGGGACAATTTCTTGGGAACGACTTTGGACAATCAAGAACATCCGGAAAATACGTTCGACAGTTTCACCTCCGAACCTCAAAGTTTATTGTTTGTAGAGGACGAGAAATACGAGGTTAACAATCGGACTCGAGTTTTAAGTGAAGAAGATCCTCGACTTAATGCCACGTATGGTCAACTGAGTTCTGCGAACGGTCAACTGAGTGCTACGAACGGTCAACTTAATGACCAGCTTAACGCGACGTATAACTTAAATAAGACGTTCGATTTGAATGTTAAAACTTGCGAGGATGAACTAAATGGAACTTATAATGTAGATAAAGATGGAGGACAAGGCGTGAGTGACAGCAATGAAGTACAAGGAGGTGTAGTAGATGAAGATAAAAGTGCTGCGACGTCTAAAAAGCTTTCAATCGTAGATCCAAATGAAGGAAGTTTTGAAAACGGAGGCGGTTGGTTTCTTCATCCACAACCGACCAACGAACTCAGCGGAAACATTGAAATCCAATCTCCTAGCACCGATAGTTACATAGGATTCGGTATAGACGATGAAATAATGTCGGCCATCAGAAACGAATTGTTGAGTAAATTACCGCACGCTCAGGTATTGGAAACAAATATATTTATATTTATTTTATTTATTTTTATATAAATTAATGTTACAGGGAGCTAACGCGGAGCGGATAAAAGAAGAAGAAGATTGGGATAGTTGCGAGAGAAACGAAGTATTTTTGAGGTACAACGTTTACAATACTCCGCTCTCTCCTATACCGGAAGAAAGTTACGTTGAGGATGTGGATGAATCGCTGACGATGTCACCAAAGTGAGTACATAGAAAATTATTTTCGAGTCCAAGTCTCAAGTTATTTTTTTGACTATTTTTTTTATTTTAAATTTTTATTTTTTTTAATTTCTTTTTTTTATATTTTTAAATTTTTTTATTTTTTTTGCCTTTTTTCCCTTTTTTAATTTTTATTTTTTAATTTTTTTATTTTTTTTATTTTTCCACAATTTTTTTCTGTAGTTTTCCACAAAAAAATTTTTTTTTCTTTTTGTATATTTTTAAAATTTTTTATTTTTTTTGCCTTTTTTCCTTTTTTTAATTTTTATATTTTTTAAAATTTTTAATTTTTATTTTGTCTAATTTTTTTATATTTTAATTCTTTTTTTTATATTTTTAAATTTTTTTTTGCCTTTTTCTTTTTTTTAATTTTATTTTTTTAATTTTTTCTTTTTTTTATTTGTTTTTAATTTTTATTTTTCTAATTTTTTTATTTTTTAATTTTTCTTTTTTTTATATTATTATATTTTTTTTGCCTTTTTTTATTTTTTCTTTTATTTTTGTAATTAATAAAAAATTTATTAATTTTTTTCACAATTTTTTTTGTAGCTTTCCACAAAATGTTTTTTATTAATTCGTTCCACAATTTTTTTCTGTGGTTTTCCACAAAAAAATATTCATTCGTTCCACATTTTTTTTTCACATTTTATACAATTTTTTCGTAGTTTTCCACAATTTTTTTATTAATTTCCACTTTTTTTGTAGTTTTCCACAAAAATTTTTATTAATTCGTTCCACAATTTTTTTCTGTGGTTTTCCACAAAAAAATATTCATTCGTTCCACATTTTTTTTTTCACATTTTATACAATTTTTTCGTAGTTTTCCACAATTTTTTTATTAATTTCCACTTTTTTTGTAGTTTTCCACAAAAATTTTTATTAATTCGTTCCACAATTTTTTTCTGTGGTTTTCCACAAAAAAATATTCATTCGTTCCACATTTTTTTTTCACATTTTATACAATTTCTTTCGTAGTTTTCCAAATTTTTTTTTTATTAATTTCCATAATTTCTTTGGAGTGTTCCACAAAAAAATTTATTAATTCTTTTCACAATTTTTTTATTAATACTGTCCACAATTTTTTTTGTAGTTTTCCACAAAAAAATTTTTATTAATTCGTTCCACAATTTTTTTCTGTGGTTTTCCACAAAAAAATATTCATTCGTTCCACATTTTTTTTTCACATTTTATACAATTTCTTTCGTAGTTTTCCAAATTTTTTTTTTATTAATTTCCATAATTTCTTTGGAGTGTTCCACAAAAAAATTTATTAATTCTTTTCACAATTTTTTTATTAATACTGTCCACAATTTTTTTTGTAGTTTTCCACAAAAAAATTTTTATTAATTCGTTCCACAATTTTTTTCTGTGGTTTTCCAGAAACAAATATTAATTTGTTCCACATTTTTTTTCACATTTTATACAATTTTTTTCGTAGTTTTCCACATTTTTTTTGAGTTTTCCACAAAAAAATTTATTAATTCTTTTCACAATTTTTTTTGTAGTTTTCCACAAAAATTTTTTTATTAATTCGTTCCACAATTTTTTTTGTGGTTTTCCACAAAAAAAATATTAATTCGTTCCACATTTTTTTTCACATTTTATATAATTTTTTTGGAGTTTTCCACAAAAAAATTAATAATTCTTTTCACAATTTTTTTTGTAGTTTTCCACAAAATTTTTTTTAATTAATTCGTTCCACAATTTTTTTCTGTGGTTTTCCACAAAAAAAATATTAATTCGTTCCACATTTTATACATTTTTTTTGTAGTTTTCCACAAAATTTTTTTTATTAATTTGTTCCACATTTTTTTTGTAGTTTTCCACATTTTTTTTTAGTTTTCCACAAATAAAATGTATTAATTCGTTCCACAATTTTTTTCTGTAGTTTTCCACAAAATTTTTTTTAATTAATTCGTTCCACAATTTTTTTCTGTGGTTTTCCACAAAAAAAATAATAATTCGTTCCACATTTTATACATTTTTTTTGTAGTTTTCCACAAAAATTTTTTTATTAATTTGTTCCACATTTTTTTTGTAGTTTTCCACAATTTTTTTTAGTTTTCCACAAATAAAATGTATTAATTCGTTCCACAATTTTTTTCTGTAGTTTTCCACATAAAATTTTTTTTTTATTTATTTTTTTTGCCTTTTTTAATTTTTTTATAATTTTTTAATTTTTCCTTTTTTTTATTTTTTAAATTTTTTTGTTTTTTTAGTTTTTCCTTTTATTTATTTTTTAAACTTTTTTAAATTTTATTTGTTTTTAATTATTTTTTATAATTTTTTTATTTTTCTTTTTTTTATATTTTTAAAATTTTTTATTTTTTTTGCCTTTTCTTTTTTTAATTTTTTTAATTTTTCCTTTTTTTTATTTTTCTTTTTTTTATATTTTAATTTTTTTTTTATTTTGCATTTTTTTCTTTTTTTTTTAATTTTTTTTTATTTCCTTTTATTTTTAATTTTTTTTATTTTTTAAATTTTTACTGTTTTTTTTTTAACATGACCTGACGCTTGAGTATCCCGTCGAAATAACTTATAAAAAATTATTTCACAGACCAGAGCGAGAACACGAAGACGCCGATTGGTCGTCGGCTCGTGCCGACACCGACACTCTAACGCACGAAATCGAAAGCAATTCGGCTCATACTCTAGAAAGCCCTTTACGCGGTCAGTTCAACAGACACACTCCCAGTCAGGATTCTTGTTGTTCCAACGATACGCTCTTCAATCTAGAAGAACTAATTTGCGCCACCACTGATTTGGAAAAAGATGCGGACGCTTCGTCGAACCCAGTAACAGATATCGACCCAGAAATATTAAAAAACGATACCGTAGATAGCGAGCTAGCCGATATTAACAATACGATGTATATCAATGAATTCCTGACGAAGGAACGAAAGCATTCCTTATCCTTAGATAGTAACAAATTTAAATCTGTCGCTCCGTTACCCTCGCCCGAAGATAATCCTTGGAAGCAACTGCCCGCTTCGCTTTTAAATTTCAAATCTGTCACTCCGGATATACAACTATTGCTAGAAGAATCTCCGGTTACGAAAGAAGAAGAAGAAGATGATAATTCACAATTATTGCTAGAAGAATCTCCAGTTATGAAAGAAGAAGACTGGAATTCACAACTATTGCTAGAAGAATCTCCAGTTGTGAAAGAAGAAGACGACAATTCGACCAAAAAAGAAGAAGAAGACGATAATTCCACCAAAAACGAAGAAGAAGACGACAATTCCACCAAAAAAGAAGAGGAACAAAGCGAAGAACAAAACCTGACGTTCACTAAAGAAAGTCCGGATGTTCTACAAAAAATGGCGTCCTTATCTAGTTCCCTATCTTTGGAAGACGTGGAGGAGGTTCCTATGGAACAAGAAAATTCTTCAGACAAAGAAAACGTGGAACCTTTGTACCAAAATTCCGAAGTTAACGAACACATTTACGAAAACGAAAAGGAAGAACCCGGTGGTTCCTACGAAGAATACGTCAACATCGTCAACATGGAGAACGATAGAAATAAGGAGGCTTACATCGACATCTACGGGCACGACGAAGAAGCTCAAAGCGAAGACGATAATATTTACGGGATTTTGACGGACATTAGATTCACGGGACCTACCGATAGTCAGATGATGTCGACTTCGTTTAGCGAGAATAACGACGAACAAGGATGGGAGAGCGGATCCGATTCTAGATCGAGTTCGAGCGGAGAATTTATTTGGAAGGTAAGTTTTTGATGAAGATTCATTTGGTTTTTCGATTAGCTCTGCATGTTTTCTTCGTCTTTGTCTATTTTTATCTTCTTTTTTCTGAGCTATTACTGTAAAGGAGTATTTGGACTTTCCCGCACTAATGTCGCATCCTGTATATGTTTTTTTTTCCACAAAATTTTTTTATTAATTATTTCCATAATTTTTTTTGTAGTGTTCCACAATTTTTTTGTAGGATTCCACAAAAAATCTTTTGTTAATTCTTTCCACAATTTTTTTTATTGATACTGTTAACAATTTTTTCTGTAGTTTTCCACATTTTTTTTATGAATACTGTCCACATTTTTTTTTGTAGTTTCCACAACATTTTTTTATTAATTCTTTCCACATTTTTTGTAGTTTTCCAAAAAATTTTATTCTTTTCACAATTTTCTTTATAGTTTTCACAATTTTATTTATTAATTTTTCCACAATTTTAGTTTTCCAAAAAAAATTAATTCTTTCCACAATTTTTTGTAGTTTCCATAATTTTTTTAATTTTTCCATATTTTTTTGTAGTGTCCAAACATTTTTATTAATTCTTTCCACAATTTTTTTTAATTTTTCCACATTTTTTGTAGTTTCCAAAAATTTTTATTAATTCTTTCCACAATTTTTTTGTAGTTTTCCACAATTTTCTTAATTAATTCTATCCACATTTTTTTTTGTAATTTTCCTCAAAACATTTTTATTAATTCTTTCCACAATTTCTTTATAGTTTTCCCCAAAAAAAAAATTATTAATTCTTTCCACAATTTTTTTTGTAGTTTTCCACAATTTTTTTGTAATTTTCCACAATTTTTTTATTAATTCTTTCCACAATATTTGTTGTAGTTTTCCACAATTTTTTTCAATTCGTTCTTTCCACAATTTCTTTTATTAATTCTTTCCACAATTTTTGTTGCAGTTTCCACATTTTTTTAAAATTCGTTCCCCAATTTTTTTGTAATTTTCCTCAAAACATTTTTATTAATTCTTTTCACAATTTTTTTGTAGGTCTCCACAAAAAAATTTTTATTAATTCTTTCCACAATTTTTTTATTAATTCTTTCCACAATTTTTTTGGTAGTTTTCCACAAAAAATATTAATACTTTCCACAAAAAATTAATACTTTCCACTTTTTTTTGTAATTTTCCACAAATTTTTTGTAGGTTTCAACAAAAAATTTTTTCTTTCCACAATTTTTTTGTAGTTTTCCAAAAAAATTTTTATTAATTCTTTCCTCAATTTTTTTCAACATTATTTAAATAAATTATAAATATATGACGCCCCATTTAAATGTCTTGAATTTTTTATTTATTATTTATTTTTGCATACTTATTAGGCACTTAATTTTTAAATAATAATCCTGTCACTAAATATCATTTTTTCCAATAATTATTTCTCATTTTTATGCTTAGCAAATAAACGCTTTGATTGTTTGTGCTATCCTACTCGGGCTTTTGAATATATTTGCTTTAATTCCCCTTTTACATAACCACAACATTCTGCGAAAATAATAATTTTTTTGGTTTTTGTAGTGTACACTTCTAAAATACTCGAGCTTTTCAAAAAAGTTTTTGAATTTTGTGGTTATGTATCGCCACTGTAAATAACTGTACATTGTGTTTGTAATTAGGGGGGTGAACATGAAGAATCTCTCAAGGCGTTAAGAGCTGCCCCCCAAGATGCGGTGAGTTCATAATTTTTTAATTATTACATTTAAAATTATAGTCCAGTCAACGAAGCAAGTTTTTAATTCGCGTAAAAAATTATAGTCCAGTCAATGAATCTTAAAAGCGGTTTTGATGAAAGTTTTTAATTACATTTAAGATTCGCGTAAAAAATTATAGTCCGGTCAACGAATCAAGTTTTTAATTCGCGTCAAAAATTATAGTCCAGTCAATGAATCTTAAAAACAGTTTTGATGAAAGTTTTCAATTATTACATTTATAATTCGCGTAAAAAATTATAGTCCAGTCAACGAAGCAAGTTTTTAATTCGCGACAAATTATAGTCCAGTCAATTAATCGTAAAAGCGGTTTTGATTAGTTTTCAATTATTACATTTATAATTCGCGTAAAAAATTATAGTCCAGTCAACGAAGCAAGTTTTTAATTCGCGAAAAAAATTATAGTCCAGTCAATGAAGCTTAAAAGCGGTTTTGATGAAAGTTTTCAATTATTACATTTATAATTCGCGTAAAAAATTATAGTCCAGTCAACGAAGCAAGTTTTTTTAAAATGTTTATTATATAAGGACAAAAAGGGTTGAGTAACAAAATCTGTAAGGAAATACATAAAAAATATAAATCAAAATTAATAAACAGTTTAAAATACATATAAATTGTATTTGTAAAAAATAGGATGGAGAACATGATGAATCTTTCGAGGCATTACGAGCTGCTCTGAAAGATGCGGTGAGTATAAAATTCCCCCCCCCCCACCTCAAACAAAATAACGCTAATTAAAAAAAAGTGCTTGAAATAAATTTTTGTAAAATGAAAACTATTTAAAAAAAACGCGTTATTTTTAGTTCGATACAATGAAACCGATGGAGGAGATAGCGGAGGACGCTTACGAAGACAGCGATCTAAGCAGCAGTTTCACCGACGACGAAGAAACTCCCGAATTTGTTCCTTCGGCTTGGGACAAGTTCGCTATACCGAGTAAATCAGCGCTGAGATCGCCCGAGAAGACTCTGATTAAAAGTGAAGAGGTAATTTAAAAATATATTTGCACACCCTTTTTTTTCTGCGCTTTTTCTTAAAGGTTCATTTTTATGTCCACATTTTTTGTCACAATCTTTTACCATTTTTGAATCCATTTTTTGTCCACATTTTTTTAATCCAAGTTTGTTTGTCCACCTTTTTTTTAATCCAATTATGTTTGCCCACATTTTTTATCATTTTGATCCAATTTTATGTCCACATTTTTTTCAAGTTTTTTATCCATTTTTTGCCATTTTTTAATCCATTTTTTCCACACTTTTGTAATCCAATGTTTTGTCCATATTTTTAATCCAATTTTTTTTATTTAATTTTGGTGCTTAACTTTTTTGTCCATTTTTTAATCAATTTTTTTTATCCAATTTTATCCAACTTTATTGTGCATTTTTTTAATCCAATTTTTGTCGCCATTTTTGTAATCCATTTCTTGTCCACATTTTTTAATCCAACTTTTTCGTCCATTTTTGAATCCAATTTTTTATCCATTTTGTATTGTGCAATTTTTTTAATCCAATTTTTTTGTCCACATTTTTTATCCAACTTTATTGTGCAATTTTTTATCCATTTTTTGATCTAATTTTATTCAAATTTTTTGCAACTTTATTATGCAATTTTTTTGTCCATTTTTTGTCCCATTTTTTCTACATTTTTTTATTTAATTTTGTTGTCCAATTTTTTTGTCCGATTTTTTATCAATTTTTTGTCCCATTTTTTTTCGCCATTTTTTTAATCCATTTTTTGTCCACATTTTTTTAATTCAACTTTTTTGTCCATTTTTTAATCCAATTTTTTTATTTAATTTTGTTGTCCAAATTTTTTTTATTCCAATTTTTTGTCAATTTTTTAATTCAATTTTGTTGTCCAAATTTTTTTCTCCATTTTTTATGCAACTTTATTGTGCAATTTTTTTATCAATTTTTTGTCCAATTTTTTTCGAAAAGGTCGAAAATAAATCAGATTTAATAGGGGTTCGCAAAGGCGGGGGGCACCGAGAGGGTTTAGTGGTGCTTTTCTTCTTCTAAAATATCTTGAATTAAAATTGATAAAAATTTCAGAGGAAGCCAAAAGGTGTATGGTTCAAAAAACAAAAATACCATTGTATATACGAATATCCAAAGGAGCCGGAAAGTCCAATATTACCGACTCAAGATTTATGGAAACCCCAGACTGATTTAAAATCATTTTCAGGTAAATAATTTACAATTTACATCAACCGTTACCTGACCAACCCATTATTTTTCAAAAGAGTTTTAAATAGAGCGCGAAGTCTAAACCAATAAAAAAATAATTTTTTCAAGCGACACTTCAGCTCTTTCCGTCCTCTTTTTATTTAATTAAATTCGGTCAACTCTTTTTATTTTAATCTTATTTATTTTCTTATAGATTGGGAATTTGACGGAGAAGTTTTTGAACCCCCCCAAACCACTGACGAAACAACAAACTATGCTAATAGAACTAACAGTATTTTAAGCAACCAAAATCTTTACCATTTAACAAGTATTACGGATTTTATCCCAGGTTAGAACTTTTATTTCCGTACTTTTCTTTTGTATCGTTTGTTACTTTTTACGATTCGAGTATTTTTTATTTCAGAAAACTGTAATAGCACAAACCCCGACGGCGATTTCTTCATCAGCGGCTCGACGCAACCTTTCCACGCCCACAGCATCAGCTCTCAGTTCTTCCCCGGCAGCAGCGGCATTTGGACGTTCGAAAACGCGACGCCGGATAGCGGCGTCGAAGACGTGACCCCGGGAAGCACCACCGATTCGAACGAATACGATAATAGCACAACCAGACTACCGTCTCTGAAACGATTAGCTTCCGAAGCAGTTGCCAAAAAGAAACTCCTTAATCTAAGAAACAGCGAGGTTATGGGAGGTTTGAGACACACGAGGAACAAATTGAAGTTGGATTTACCGCCCAGTCCGAGCGCGTTTACCTCCGACAAACCGTTTACCATCGAACCGATATTGGAGCACGTCATCAGAGAGAAACCCTCGTTCACGACGTTCGGTAAAAGTCGGTTTATGGTGCAACACGTCGACACTCCGCCGGACGAAACCGAGACCAAGAACGTTTCGTTCGAAGCGTTGCCCTACCAACCCTTCAATCCGGTGGTAAAGGATATCGAAAGGAGTTTCATCAAGGACGAGGAGGAGGAGGACGATCGGTGTAAGTTAAAGGTCGAAGTCGTTCGAGGTGAAGCCAGTTTGTTGGATAGCGGCGACGAGGATAGCGGGATCGAATCCGCCAGTACGTTAGAAAGGAAAATCACCAACTCGCAATTATCGTAGACGAAACGTTCTACTATAATTGCCGGTTGAAAAAAAAAACTTGGATGCGTGAATCTGTTGTTGGTGTTGTTAATTTTATAGGTTCCAAATTTGTATTTTTTTTTTGAGAAATTATCTCTCGCGATTTTAAATTCCGTTTGCAACTTTCTTGGGTTCCTATACGATCATCGGTGCCCCGAGTACCTACCGATAGCGCTCGCAGTGTTGCCAATCTTACAGATTTTGTTCGATTGTTTCTTGGAATTTTACGTGTTGTATAAAAAATCTTTACATACCGAAGCAGAAGTCCCGAGACTTGGACCTGGGAAAATTTCTGACAAGTGACATGTGACAAGTGTCAGCCCGACCTGTCCACTTGTCATCTGCAATGTCACTTGTCATCTGTCGCTTGTCATGTCAGTTGTTATCTGTCACTTGTCATGTCAGTTGTTATCTGTCACTTGTCATATCATCGGTCAAAAAATGTTCTACGCCCAAGTGTCGGGACTGCTGTCCCGAGTTCCTACCGATAGCGCTCGCAGTGTTGCCAAACTTATAGATTTTTTCGATTGTTTCTTGGAATTTTACATGTTGTATAAAAAATCTTTACATACCGAAGCAGAAGTCCCGACACTTGGACCTGGGAAAATTTCTGACAAGTGACATATGACAACTGACAAATGGCAGCCCCACCTGTCCACTATTCATGTCAGTTGTTATCTGTCACTTGTCATGCCAGTTGTCATCTGTCGCTTGTCATGTCAGTTGCAATCTGTCATGTCAGTAGTTATCTGTCGTTTGTCATGCCAGTTGTTATCGGTCACTTGTCATGTTAGTTGTTATCTGTCACTTATAATGTCAGGTGTCATCTGTCATGTCAGTTGTTATTTTCTCTTTATTTCTCTGGATTAAAACCACTTATTTTTCTTAAAAAAGTTTTAATTTGACGTTTCGGCTTTCTTTATCGAAAGCCTTTTTCAAAATGACATAACAAAATAAATAAATTACTATAGAAACAGAACATTTGATAATCTTGCAAGAATATAACATCAACATAGCACACTTAGAAAAGGATTTTGAGATTGAAGATGTCAAAATCTGTTTCAATCATATTTTTGTGACGTTTCTGGGAACGAATTTTGTTATCTGTCACTTGTCATGTCAGTTGTTATCTGTCACTTGTCATGTCAGTTGCAATCTTTCATATCAGTAGTTATCTGTCACTTGTCATGTCAGTTGTTATCTGTCACTTGTCATGTCATCTGTCCACTTATCATGTCAGTTGTTATCTGTCTCTTGTCATGTCAGTTGTTATCTGTCACTTGTCATCTATCGCTTGTCAGTTGCAATCTGTCATGCCACTTGTTATCGGTCACTTGTCATGTCAGTTGTCATCTATCGCTTGTCAGTTGCAATCTGTCATGTCACTTGTCATGTCAGTTGTTATCTGTCACTTGTCATGTCAGTTGTTATCTGTTACTTGTCATGTCAGTTGTTATCTGTCACTCGTCATGTCAGTTGTTATCTGTCACTCGTCATGTCGTCTGTCAGAAAATGTCCCGCGCACAAGTGTCGGTGCTGCTGCTTTTACTGAATGTACATTTTTTTTGATAGTTAATAGTTTTTATATAGTTTTAGTAAGCTTAAAGCTTATTTTTTATTTATTTATTGAATTATTTTTATACGATTTATATGAATATTCAGTGAAATATCTAATAACAAAAAAATAATAATAAATAATTATGAAGGATAATTTTATATTCGCACTCTCTATTTTTTACGGTTTTATCTTTATTCCCCCCCCCCCCCCCCTTCAAAACTCGAATCGTATTTGACTTAAATTTATTTTTTCATCAATGTCATCAATATATCGATATTTTACGCCTCCCACATACGACAAAAACTCCGCCCAGATCTGTTACTTGTCATCTGTCAACGACGTTGCCAACTTCATGGTGTTACAGTCACTAAATGTCCCCAAACTATTTGATATCTATTTTATCGGACATGTTGCTTTTTGGAAGAAACTGACTCTCGACTTTTGTTTCACTTAAAGCTTCCAAGATCTATCACTTGCCATCTGTCAACGCCGTTGCCAACTTCGTAGCGTTACCATCACTAAATGTCACCAAACTATTTGATATCTATTTTATCGGACTTTTGTTTCACTTAAAGCTTCACTTGTCATCTGTCAACGTCGTTGCCAACTTCACTAAATGTCCGCAAACTATTTGATATCTATTTTATCGGACATGTTGCTTTTTGGAAGAGATGGCAGACTCGACTTTTGTTTCACTTAATCCAAGATCTATCACTTGTCATCTGTCAACATCGTTGCCAACTTCATAGTGTTACCATTTTGACAAGAAATGGCGGGAAGGGGGCGATGACATTGAGTGAAATATCCGAGATAAAGATTCACGCATTCAAAATGGCGTATCTCATTTTTATATCTTTAAATTTTCGTAGCGATATAGTTAGTATAGCAAAAATTTTTTTGTATTCTTATTTCGAACAAACCCGTCGTTCAGGCGCGAGGCAAATTACAATTTTCCTAAACGTGTTACAACTGAAAAATATTGATCTCAAAAAAGTATTGAATTTATTTAAAAAAGTGAACAGTGGGAGTCACTGTACAAGAATCTTTCATCAATCCCCGGGTTTAATATCGTCGGGAGATTAGACGGGAGTTGTGCTGTTCCAACCCTAATCGCCTTAATCAATGATTTACCGGTCGCGGCCATTTTTTTATTTTCTAATCATTTGATACGACCATCGTTCACATTTTTGATGAATTGACGTTTACGGTGACTCGCTCTGTACATAAATTTTACCCGCGTCCCAAAAATAATTTAATTGGCTCTATAAATTACAAGTAACCTAAAAATAATGTGATATTTTTTTAGTCGTTGACATTATCGATGAAATTTTTAAATGTATCATTTTTTTACGATTTTTTCATTTTACTTTGCGGTCTATTCAAAAAAAAATTCATTAGAAAGAAAAACGAATTAAAGTTGCGCTCTATTCGTTAATCACTGATATTTTGATCGACACTGCCAGCTGTCACGTGTCAAAACTGTCACTTGTAAAAAAACTACCAGCTGTCAGTTGTCAAAACTGTCACCTGTAAAAAGTACCAGCTGCCACTTGTCAAAACTGTCAGTTGTCACTTTTCAAAACTGCCAGCTGTCACGTGTCAAAACTATCAGCTGTCACTTGTCGCTCTTCGTATGTTTTTATTATGTTCTTGTTCGTATAGAGTCGCCGGGCTTTTGGACTGTCAAAGATTTTTGATAAAGGATCTTATAAAAATTTTAGTAATTCGTAAATTGCTGAAGAAAAAATAAAATTTTAGAAACAATTTCTTTACAAAAAAAACGCGATGAAACAATTTTTTGTTTGACATTTCACGCGATTTTTAGTAAAAATTATTTGCGTTTCCCTCCATCCTCGCGATTATACTCCTGCTTTTAATTGGTAAAGGATATAGAGTGACACCTCGTTTTAAAGGTAATTGGTTTCGAAAATAGCAGTTTAGAGGATAGGCGACTGAAGAAAAAAAATAGCCGATGAGTAATAATACAGAATTCCTAAAGAAACTATAACTATACAATGGAGACCTTAAGTGCAGGTTATGGGCCCAGGCAGGAAAAAAAGATAGATATCAACAAAGTATTATCTGCAACAGCCATGAAGTTAGCTACGGGGCCCTAAAGTTAGCTACGGGATCCTCAAGTTAGCTAAGAAGTCCTATGTGGTTCCCAGAAAAGTTAGGTTGGGTTCAGATCTCATTTAGAACCTAACCTAATCAATATTTTAACTTGAAACTAGCTACTAACCCAACTGACAGATGACAGGTTCCCAGAAAGGTTAAGTTAGGCTTCAGATGTCATTAGAACCTAACCTAATCAATATTTCACAGATCCCATGCACATAGAACTTAGTATGTAAAATATTGGATAGGTTATAGGTTCTAACCTTTTTTGGGGGCTTCAGTGCTCTGCACATAGGATTCTAATGAGATCTGAACCGAACCTAACTTTACTGGGGACCTGTCTTCATATATAGTGCTTCGTAGCTAACTTTAGGACCCCGTAGCTAACTGCAGGGCTGTCGCAGATAATACTTTGTTGATATGTATCTTTTTTCCTGTCTGGGCCCATAACCTGCACTTAAGGTCTCCATTCTACAGTTATAGTTTCTTTAGGAATTCTTTTACTGATGCATAACCAGTCATGACTCTTGTTATCACTCTCAGCCTACTTCTGTCCTCAGCTGTTCTTTTGGAATACGGTCTGCCTATGAAGGATGCTCCGTGTTTTTGTCCTAACGCATTTCGCCAGTATTTGCATGTGTCTCCCTTTCTGGGGACTTGCCTTCACACAGAGGGCTTCGTAGCTAACTTTAGGACCCCGTAGCTAACTTCAGGGCTCTCGTAGATAATACTTTGTTGATATCTATCTTATTTTTTTCCTGTCTGGGCCCATAACCTGCACTTAAGCTCTCCATTGTACAGGTCTAGTTTGTTCAGGAATTCTTTTACTGATGCATGACCAGTCATGACTCCTGTTATCACTCTCAGCCTACTTCTTTTATCTTCAAATGTATTTTACGCCTTTATCAAACATCTTTGACGGTCTGCCGGCGGCGCCCTGATGGGTTAATTGTTTTAGAAAAACAAAAACTAAATGTACAAACCGAAACTTAACGTCCAACAGTTGTCTGACAATGTAGGGTGTAGTGTTTTTTATATATATAAACCCAAATTTAAATTTTTTCTGTAGTTATTAAATTATATTCGATTTAAAATTTTTTTTGATTTACTGTTAAATTAATGTTTGTAGATATATACATATAAATATTAAATGTCCGTATCGGACCACATGTGATCGGTTAGTATTTCTTGTATTTGTAGGAAGTGTAATATATATAATCAGTGTAATAAACATTTTTTTCTTTGGACCAAAAAAAATTTTGTTTTACCATCGTTTTCCTAACGCAATCCCCAAATCTTCTCGAATAGGGAGGATCACAGACAGAAGACATGTCAGTTGTCACCCAAGAGTAGGCAAATTGACATCTCACAGCCAACTGATAATAATACGATTCGTGGAGTAGGCAGATTGAGACCACGCAACCGTATTATATCGATAAAGTTAAGAATAGACCGCTAATCTGGCTACCAATGCGCAAAGGCGGAGCTTATTACTCAATAGCGCAGATAGAAAGAGATATACTCAACTACTACTACTTCTGTCATCACTCGTCGCTAGGTAACACAAGTAGGCGGTGACAATCACCGGTAAAGGCTTCAAGATGGATGCCGAAACGTCGATAAATCGAAATTTCCATCGCGGTTCATCCCGTGAACCACGAAACCCTTACTTTCTGAGCAAATATGAATCAGGAAACGAATTAGGAATTTAATTCATCCTAAGACCGGTTCCTGCCTTTCGGCTTCGTCAGTCGTGCTTTAGAATCTAATAAATTAAGTTTCTTTAAAGGGATACGAAGAAGAGAGTGACATTTTGACCGGAAACGTCACTTCTAAGCGAATATGTAAATCATTTCAATTAAGGGAAAGTAAATGGCAGGTTTAAGATAGCATTTAAAATAAAACACAATTTTAAATATTATTTTTGGGCGCGGTACTTAACGAGCTTGATCTCTACCTGTATACATTAATATTTTTTGCCACACCCTTCATTTTTGCGGCGTTGAGAGGCATTCGATTGGCTAAGAAATCATTTTTTTATCTCTGCGGTTAAGCGCTCGTTTCGTTACAATACATTGACAGGGTCGAGAGAGAGAGAGAGAGCTCATAAAGTACCGAGCCGTAATTTAATATACAAAAAATAATCACAGTTCCAATAAAATTTCATTTGTTTTCTTATAATCTATAATAAGTTATTAGAATCATTTTTACTACATATTAAAAACAACATAAATTGTTCGAATAGCTGCATTTTTAAAAACGATAAATATTTACTACTTAAATGTATTATTGGACAGCTAAAAATAATAATTATATACAACATGTGACTAGAAGAGATATCTCATAAAATCAAATGTGAACCCAATCAGAGATGCCATTCTTGGCGTACTACAGAGCCAGTGGATTAAGTAACCCGGGTCTTGTATTTGACATTTGACGTACTGTCATCTGTCAAAATTATGTTTCTCGTCTCTGACGTTATCCTGTCACTTGTCAGAAAGAGTCGAAATGAAACTTTCAGTGCTAGCAAATGTGACTAGAAGAGATATCTCATAAAATTAAATGTAAACCCAATCAGAGATGCTATTCTTGGCGTGCTACAGAGCCAATGGATTAAGTAACCCGGGTCTTGTATTTGACATTTGACGTACTGTCATCTGTCAAATTTATGATCCTCGTCTCTGACGTTATCCTGTCACTTGTCAGAAAGAATGTCGAAATGAAACTTTCAGTGCTAGCAAATGTGACTAGAAGAGATCTCATAAAATCAAATGTAAACCCAATCAGAGATGCTATTCTTGGCGTGCTACAGAGCCAATGGATTAAGTAACCCGAGTCTTGTATTTGACATTTGACGTACTGTTATCTGTCAAAATTATGGTCCTCGTCTCTGACATTATCCTGTCACCTGTCAGAAAAACAGTCGAAATGAAACTTTCAGTGCTAGCAAATGTGACTAGAAGAGATATCTTATAAAATCAAATGTAAACCCAATCAGAGATGCCATTCTTGGCACAGAGCCAATGGATTAAGTAACCTGGGTCTTGTATTTGACATTTGACGTACTGTCATCTGTCAAAATTATGTTCCTCGTCTCTGACGTTATCCTGTCACCTGTCAGAAAGACAGTCGAAATGAAACTTTCAGTGCTAGCAAATTGAGAGAAATATGTACAGAAAGTTTGATTTATTAAAAAAAACACGATTTTAGGGCGATTCGACTGACGTTTAGATGACAGTCTAGTGGTAGAAAAACGTGACGTCTTTAGCAATACCAAACATGATAAAAATGTTGTCATTAGTTTTGTCGAAATTCCCTCCCAGCTGTTTAAAATCCTTGACGTACTGTCATTTGTCAAAATTCTACTGCACGCCTCTGACATTATCCTGTCACCTGTTAGAAAGACAGTCGAAATGAAACTTTCAGTGCTAGATTGAGAGAAGTATGTACAGAAATTTATAAACGAATCCTAGACAGTTTGACTTATTTAAAAAAACACGATTTTAGGGAGGTAACAGTTTAGCGGTAGAAAAATGTGACGTCTTTAGCCAAACCAAACATGATAAAAATGTTGTCATTAGTTTTGTCGAAATTCCCTCCCAGCTGTTTAAAATCCTTGACGTACTGTCATCTGCCAAAATTCTGTTGCACGTCTCTGACATTATCCTGTCACCTGTCAGAAAGACAGTCGAAATGAAACTTTCAGTGCTAGCAAATGAAAGAAGTATGTACAGAAAGTTATAAAGGAATCCTAGACAGTTTGATTTATTTAAAAAAACACGATTTTAGGGCGATTCGACTGACGTTTAGGTGACAGTCTAGTGGTAGAAAAATGTGACGTCTTTAGCCAATATCAAACATGATAAAAATGTTCAGTCATTAGTTTTGCCTCAAATTTTGTTTCAATGAAAGTTTGAGATTTGCTCTAATTGTCGAAATTCCCTCCCAGCTGTACGTTGTTTAAAATACTTGACGTACTGTCATCTGTTAAAATTCTGTTGCCCGTCTGCCAGAAGGAGAGTCGAAATGAAATCAGCGTTTAAAATAACTTTGACGTTGATAACCTGTAGACTCAGTGCTAGCAAATTGAGAGAAGTTATAAACGAATCCTAGACAGTTTGATTTATTATCGATAACTGTTCCAGAATGAATGAGTTTGTTTCTTATTTTAAATATTTCGCGCCTATTTTACTCTTAGATCGCTTATTTTGAACCAAAAACTAGTTAAGCGACCTTGATTATGCAATAACAGGTAAATGTGTTTGAGACTCGTTAACTTGGATTTTCTTTCAAATTAAGCCCTTTTGATAGTATTAACATTTATTCTACTACACCTACATTTCCTTAATTGTATAGCCCTTCAAACGTCCCTATAAATCAACTATTTGCATACCTAGAGGAAATTAGACCGTAGATATTCAATAATATGTGGGATAATGATATGCAGCGCTAGTAGGAGACGTAACGTGTGGTCTACTAGCCAAAGGAGTCGGATGATACGGATTTTGCGATACCGAATAACCCCCGAAACCCTGTACAGGAGATACAGCACCGCTGGGAGTCGAAGGTGGCAAAATTCTTCCATCGCCTATCAATCTACTTTGATCCAGAAGCCTCGTTTGGTCCGATATAACTCTAGATTCGTCCGCCAATAAATGATTCCCTCCCAACTGTTCGTTATTCAAAATCCTCGACGTACTGTGATCCGTCAAAATTCTATTGCTCGTCTCCGATATTATCCTGTCAGCTGTCAAATGTCGAGTCGAAATCAAATCGGCGTTTAAAATTCTGCTTTGATCCAGAAGCCTATGAGGGTTGGTTTGTAAACCGTGGTCGGTTAATAATCTAGAGTTCGCTATTTGATGCAACGGATGATTTCTCAAACTCAGATCGACGCTGTGTCTACCCGGAGGGGTTAGATCCAAGGAAACCACGCGTAACAAATCGGCGTGAGTGTAAGTTGGAGGTGGAGGACTGTAATTCAACCTCAAATCCACTCTATCCACGTCCGGATACAGCGGTCTATAGCGATTCATATTGGGGTAATTATGGAAGCTTCTGGCTGACATATCCAACCCTTGCAACTCCGATGAATTGAGTATTAGAGGTTCAAAGTTTCGATCAGTTCGGAAATCGGTATCAATCAAATCATACTTGTTTCTACTCTCAACTGCGTCGATTAAGTCGTAAGCTTTACTCCTGAAGTCTAACTCGGTACTTTCGTATGTATGGTTTCTTTGCCTAAGGCTCTCGCTGTCGATGCTGTCATAAGCCTTGAGCCTTAAATCCAAATCTATATCGAATTTGTTGCGGATATCAGCTGACAGTTCGTCAGAGTATTTAGGGTGATCTTCTCTGTCTATCATATCCTTATTTTCGCTATCCATACTTTGCACGTTCGTCGGTAAATCCTGATTGATGACGTCGATATGATCTTGCTCTAAAGTCGTACTATCATCGCCAAATTTCAGCTTCCTTATATAATCCTGACTGCTCGATTTGTAAGTTTTATACAAGGAAAGATCCAGCTGAATGTCATTCTTAGCGCTATGCAAACTCAAATTTTGAACTGTCATTCCGTTACTGTCATCGGATGACAGATGATCCGGATTGACGTGATGTCCGAAAATATCGTATCTGGAAGGACTGGGAACGGGCGAGGGGTTTTTGGGGTCGTACGAAGCGTTCTGAGGAGATAAACTGTTGATGTAATTCCGTACGAAATTAGATCTGTGAATGTCGGGACTGTGGGGAGGGCTGAAATCGTTGTGATGAAAGTTGGAATAATGCATATCATGTCTCAATTCATCGTTCAGCTCGTCGGTGACCGATACATGATCGTTTACCGAAGGGGATATCAGACTTAGATCTCGCGATTCGTTGTAAGACACGTCCGGGAGGTTATCGGACTGGGCGAGGTTGTAGAGATTGTTGACCAAAGAATCAGCGCAATTGGGCGTCGTGCTAACGTCAATGTCTATGTTGGGTTCGTTGCAAACCGAATCTAAAGCCGCCTCGACTAGTAGGCTGGCGTTAGAAGCCTCGTGTCTGTTGAAATCGTTCGTATTTGACAGTTTGTTTCTGTCATAAATGTCGTTTTCTTGTAAGAGGTCGTCCTTGCTTAGTCTTTCCACCGAGTAGATATCCGGTAGTTTGGATGATGTTGGAGGATCGTCCCCTATCCACTTTTTGGAACCTTTACTCAACACTTTCAGGTTAGATCCCGAATGAGGGGGAGTTTTATCGGGAAGCGGTGATGGAGGAAACTCTGTATGGTCTTTGTTGCTTATTAGCGGTATTGGATCGTCCATATTTTCGCTATCATCGCTTCCTTCGTCAGAACAACTGATGTCTTTATCTTCTTGAGACGGTGAACCATCCTTTTCATACTTTTTAGTCACATCTTCTTTATCGTCGCTTCCACTGTAAGCTTGGAAAGTGTAGTCGACGCTTCTCTCTATTTTTGGCATGTTGTCTTCAGTGTAATTGTGAACTTTCTTGTAATGGAACTGTAGACACTGTTTGGTTGTAAAAGCGGCGTTGCAAGAAGACAGTGTGCACCTAAAAACGTCAAAATATAATGACATATGACATAAGTATACAATGACATGACAAAAGTATGTAATGACATATGACATAAGTATACAATGACATATGACATAAGTATACAATGACATATGACATAAGTATACAATGACATATGACAAAAGTATACAATGACATATGACATAAGTATATAATGACATATGACAGAAGTATATAATGACATATGACAAAAGACAATTTCATTTTCGCTCTTACTTGAAAGGTTTGATTCCACTGTGGGTCAACATGTGGATTTTCAAATTCGACTTGTTTTGAAAACTTTTTCCGCATCTCGAACACGAACAATTGGTTTCAGTTTGTTTTTTGTGCACTTCTTTCGAGTGTCTCTGTAAGGCGGCTCTCGAGCCCAAAATTTTTAAGCAACTTTTGCATTGAAATTCTTTGAGCACTTCAGATAAGTCTAAAAAAAAATCCTGCGTGGTATTCAGAGTAATGAAATATAATTTTTTGACTTACCACTATGCATTCTTTTGATGTGTACTTTTAGTTTTTGCGGTTGGCAAAATTTACGCCCGCAAAAGTCACATAGAGGTCTCGATCTGTGCGGGTTGGCCGAACAACCGTACGTTCGATGCATTTCTAAGTAATTCAGTCTTAAGAAAAACTGCAAAAAAAAATAATTTGAACGTTTTTGCGTTTAGTACTAAATTTTCGACTTACTTTTTTACAAAATTGACATTGGTAGGCGCCCTGACCGTTATGCAGTGCTGCAGCGTGTTTCATGATATTCTCTTTACCCAAAACGGCAACGCCGCATACCTTACAATGGTATTTCTTAATCGTCAAACTATAACGGATATCGTGGAACAGTGAACAATGAATTCTGTAATAATGCGGATGGCTGAAGTCTATGTTGCAACCTCCGCAAGCTAAAAATACGTTTATTTGTACATAACCTACAAATATTTCTAACGCTTAGAGGGCGTGGCTTTTAGATCACCGCCAGTATTGACAAGAAGAAGACCATTACCATATACTCTGACAGCCAGTCGGTTATAAAAGCAATTAGCTCCATGCAAGTTAACTCCAAACTTGAATAGGACTGTCTTTAGCCTGGGTACCAGGCCACACAGGTTACAAGGGCAATGAAATGGCTGACTAACTAGCCCGAGAAGGGGCAAGTGGTGCCCCAATTGGTCTAGAATCTTTCTGTGGTGTAGGGAAAGCACTGAGAAAAACATCTAAGAGTACCTCGATGGAATGAGACAGACTAGCAGAGACTAAAATGGGACAAGACACTATTTCCATCTGCACAACCACAGGATGCCCACAAGGAGGAGTGACCTCCCCTCTTATGTGGAGCTTAACAATAGATCTTATAAGTCGCAGTATATCGACACCCCCATCACAGATAGATAGATAGTTAGATGAGACAGGCTAAAGAAAGAGTATTTGAAGTACCAAAAACTACAGAAATAAAGTTTGCACGAATTCAACTCCTACAAAGATCACAGAAATGGCCCAAACAGCCCGTACTTATTGTATGCTTTCATTTTTCAAATAAAAAATACTTAATCTTAGAAAAAGTATGGTGTACTAATATTCCAGTTAAAAATACAAAAGTTATTGTTACATGTCGTAATAATAGTTGGCACACAATGTATTGGTACCAACTATTATCACGACGTTCACATAGACAGTTGGGGGTTATGAATAAAGCATTCTTGTATGAAATTCTGGTCGTACAATCCCCGAACCATCCTTCAATATAAATACGAAACATGGTGTCAGAAGTGGGATTTGAAATTGTAATAATGGTTGGTAACATCAATCAATGTCAATAGTCTTGACGTTGACAATAGACAGATGACGGCAACAATAAAATAAAGCATTTTCTTTTGAAGTTTCTACAATTTGACAGTGTTGTAAGTAAATGATCAAAGAAAAAGAAGAAAGGTGAAGTTGCTAAATAAAAAAGAGACAGTTATACAATACAATTTGACAGTAGGGATGGGTGGAATAGTCGTAATTGAATAACAGGTACAACCTGTTCCAGTTCTAAAATATACCTGTTCCAGTTCCAACGTATTGCAAGTTTTATACCCTTAACTCCTGACTTTTTAATAACCTAACATTTTCTTCTATTTTCGCCGATATTATCAAAGTAGCTATTTTTAAGAAATGTAAAAGGCCTCTTCTACGAGTAGGGATGTGACACTGTACCTGTTCCGTTTGGAACAGGGTACGCGCTGTCACAGTGACGTACCTGTTCCATGTCTCTAATAATACCTGTTCCAAGAAATATTTGTTCCAGTTACACATCCCTATTTGACAGTTTTGTAAGTAAATGATCAAAGAAGAAGAAGAAGAAAAGTGACGTTTCTAAATATAATTTTTTTTAAACACTTACTTGTCTTTTCCATTTTCTTCTTAATGCTAGTGTTCGCAGAATCTTGCCAATACAACAATTCCTCGCCAATTTTAACAAACTTAATCGAAACAAAATACAATTTAGAATCTTTAACTATCACAGTCAAATTTTTATCGTCTCTAGTGGGGGCGGGTCTCAGATATTTCAACCAATTGGAATCCGTATCACTTTCGGTGTCGAAATAAATGTTTTCCGATGATCCACCGTGGATTTCCCAAATGTTTTTCATGTTAACATCTTCAGGGATTTCCATTTCTTTAACTATTTTTCCTACGATAGGTCCGAGTTGGGTGAAAGGTTCTATCTCTATTTTAGCGAATACTCCGAGTCCGTGAGACGTATTGGTGTCTTTGAGACATAGAGAATTGGGTAAAGATAATACCGAAAAACTATATTCAATGGGATCTATATCGGGTGCGTCGTTTTTCTCGGTTTTTTCCTTTTTCAACTGCACTTCGTGTAGCAGTTTGAATTTTTCTTCCCAATGATTGTAATCCAGAGAATCGTGGAGGATGTAATGAGGGAAATTTATCGGGCAATGATCCTGCGTGTGATGCGTGTTGCATAATTGGCATAACTTTATTTTTATTTTGTCTAAATCGTTTGAAGGTTTGTTCTCTTTCTCAGTAGATTTTTCGGTGTTTTTGTTCTCGCAAATTTTTAAATCTTTTAAAGGAAGTTGTATTTTTTCGCTTTTTTTACTTATAGTTTCAGTTTTTATAATAACTTTTTTTGGAGGTTTTGTATTTTCTAGTTTAGTTGGAATTTCTTTAATTTTTTCTGTTAAATTATCACCTATAATACTTTTTACATTATGATTTATATTCTTTTCGATCGTTTGACGCACTTCCTCGTTTACGTCTTTCTTTATTTGATCAGAGTTAGTTGCGCATGATTTGATTTTGTTTTTAATTTTTTTTTGTTTTTTGTTCTCTTCAAGTTTTGGCTGCTCTTTCTTGGGCAATCTGAAATAACACGGACAGAGAGGTAAAGGAAGACCGAAACGCTGATGAATGGATGGATGTGATAAAAGATGGCATAAGAAAAAATAATTTAGACGGTGTCAATATACATTTTGTCGGTTTTTTACGATTTGTGGCTGAAATATGCATCCTATTGAAAAAAGTTCAATGTAAAAGTTGTAGATTATTAAAAAATCTGAAACTTATGTATTGATCATTTTTCAACATAACCTCAAAATTACCGAGAAAATCGCTAAAAACCGCTGAAATGACAAAAGTATATGACATATGACAAAAGTATATAACGACATATGAAATTGGTTTTTTACGATTTGTGGCTGAAATATGCATCCTATTGAAAAAAGTTTAATATAAAAGTTGTAGATTAATAAAAAATCTAAAACTTATGTGTTGATCATTTTTCAACATAACCTCAAAATTATCGAGAAAATCGCTAAAAACAGCTGAAAATTCGTATAAAATCGAAAAATACATATTTTGCTTTGAAAAAATTACAGCTTATTTAAAACACAAAAACAGCGTTTTCACCAAGATTCTTAAAAATATATTTTTGCGACAGATAAAGATTAAAAACGAAAAAAAAACCGTTTTCGTCATTTTTCTCGATAATTTTGTGGTTAAGTCAAAAAGGATCAATACAAAAGTTTTAGATTTTTTAATTATCTACAACTTTTACTTTAAACTTTTTTTGATAGGATTCATATTTCAGCCACAATTCATAAAAAACTAATATTCATCACTCAACCCCCCTTTCGGAACTTTTACTCAGTCGTCTTGATTTCTTTTTCCATCCGCATAATGCTAAGAATTTTTTGTGTCTATTTGTTTTTGTAAATTGACGTTTTTCTCTGAAACATAATATTGCACATTGAGCCAGTCCAGTACTGTCTTCATGTGCTTAAAAATAAATGTCGCACTCAGACGATTCTAATTTTTCCTTCAGTACGTTTATAATTAAAATGGTTTAAATTAATAATAGGGGATTGAAATAATAAAATTTTAGGCTAAATTTTAAATAAATAAATAAATACAGGTGACCACTTTAAGTATTGGTGAATGCGCATGAGAGATGAAGCACGTGGGTTTGTTTATAATTTACTTCATTTATTGATCTGTCAAGTTTCCGTTTCCACAGTGTTTCACCATTGTGTAGCTGTCAAGTGTTTATAGTCTAATAAAGATGAAACTCGAAATATCTAGTTTTGTATTAGACAAAAAACCGATTAAAATGGCTCAAACTTACCCATCTATGTATTCTTCTGCGAGATCCAACAATTTCGCTACGAATTCCTCGTTTGTTTGGAAACACAGTGCAACTTTTACAGTATTCCATCTTCTCAAATTTTGAGCGCCGATTAAGGTAGATAAGGAAAATTCACTACTTTTATTAGTATTTTCTTTTAGATCTGGACTTTCACTTTCTATAAATATGCTGTTTTCTTTTTGATTTTTTTTGAACATCACTTAAAAATCGAATTTAAGGGCGATAGACTCCAATAAGTAGACTATCCCCTTTAAAGAACCAGTCTGATTATTCGTGACGTCACTCTTAGATGCCATGCGCGACGAGTTTCCTCAATGGCCGGGTTCCGAAATTCAATAAAAAGGGGATTTTAAATTTGTTGGATTGATCATCAGAAATTTAATAAATTACATATTTGAAATAAAGTGCGGAAAATATAAAATGCTGTCGTAGAAAAATACTTATTTAAATTAAGTGGTTGTAATACCAACCATATAACAGTCCAAAAATAACCACGTGTCGAGAAAACAGAAGAAGTAACTAACCTAGTAAATGAACGTAAATATTATGTACTCCTATTGTTAGTAAAAACTATGGCAAAATTAGGATCTTATTACAGTTTATGTCCTTTGATTGACAATAAAAGTTTGTTGGATGTCTCCGAAGATACAGAAGAAGGTGTAGTTATTGTAACGTTAGGAAAAAACCTCGCAAGCAGATATAAGGTAGGGATAAAAATTTGATAAAATCGACTATATGACTGAGTTAAAATATATTTTAGATTTCAGATCAAAGACAGTTAACATGCTGGCGTACTAAGGAGAAATTCAGTTCTCCAGTTTTATTCCATAATAAGAAATCTAAATATGTAGCCGTTTTAAATCAGTCTTATGTGAAACTTTGGGATATAGACGATAATTTGGACAAGTTAAAAAAATATAAAGTAAGTATAATAATAACCAGTTTTTTAGTTAATTATTAAGTTAAACATTTTCTAGTTTAATATACCAATTCAAACTATAATAAAAGTAAACGAGAATCTGTTCATATTATTCCAAAATGGCGCTATTCACAATCTCGATACTGCATTAGATGAAAGAAAAAGTTTAAATTCAGTGGGTTTGGGTTTAAAACAAATCGACCACATTTTACACGAAGAATTGAACGATGAAATTTATTTTGGGTTAGTCAGTAATAGTATGTTATATTGGACTAAATTCGAAGAAAACAAATGTAAATTCTGCAAAATACCTTTAGAAAGAGAAGGAATTTCTGTTAAAGGGTTTGTGTTCCATGTCATAAGGAATTCCGTCCATTTATTGACTTTATGTGAGTATTTTTTTTATTCTACAAAACATTTGGACAAAAATAGTAATTGACAGGTGACATGACATGACAGTTGACAGAAGGGGCGTGAATTAAAAGCGAAGTGATAATATGTTATATTGGACTAAATTTGAAGAAAACAAATGTAAATTCTGCAAAATACCTTTAGAAAGATAAATCTGGACAAAAATAGTCATTGACAGATGACATGACATGAAAGTGACATATGATAGTTGACATATGGCATATGACAGTTGACCTATGACAGTTGACAGAAGGGGCGTGGATTAAAAGTGAAGCGAAGAACTTTTGGGGGTTTTAGTGAGTAATAAACTAAAATTCGATAATTTTTAGGGTCCGACGGTAGCATGTACTCTCGCCCATTAGAATATTCTAGTACGGATGAAAGTAGCATAGGGAGTCTCTTCACCGTAATAGATTCGATATCTTCGAAACATTTTGTATCTATGAAATCTCTAGATGAAAATTACATCGCGTTATACGGGGCGAACAGCGATGAAGAAGGGGCTATGTTAACTCTATACAACGTTCAATTTAAAGTGACTCAATCGAAGCAACCTTTTAAATTGTTCACGACTAATTCGAAGATTTGGTGTATAAAAAATAATTTGCTTATACCTGTAGGACAAAATTTAGCGGTAATTCCGTTTCATTTGGAATCCGAGCAATTGGCGGCTCTCGTGGGAAGTCATAAGGACATCCAAACGGATCTGGATCCTGACGTGAAAATAATCCAAGAGTTGGAAATCGTTTCTTGGGATTCTAATACGAAAATTGATAATTATTTATCGAAAGATTTGAAAGTGAAAGTCGATCAATTCGTTAATCAAGGTTTACCCGAAAGTACGATTTTAGAGGAATTACTTCCAGAAATTTTCGAAAATAATGACAATAACTTACTGATTCTTTTACTGAATGATTTTTCTGATATTCCCGAAAAATATTTGGTCAAAATTCTCAACTACGCATTGAACAGTGAGGACGGCTTAAAACTGGTGCCAACGGTTTTGTGTAGGGCGTTTAGCGAAGTATTAATACTTCCATATCTGCGATCTGATCTCTCTCTAGATAGAATTTCGGATTTGTTGAATGTTCTCTATGAGATTTGGTCGAAAAATCGAGTTTTGCCGGGTTTGAATTACGTCGAAACTCACTCGAAATTACTGGAATGGAATTGCGTCGTTATAGATTCGAATTATCAAAAAATCGTTTTGTCCAAAGATAAGTTACTCGTAGAGACTTTGGGTAAATTAAATGGGCTCGTACGGGAGTATTTAACTTCGCTGGAAAGTTTACAGGAAGTCGTGCCGTTGCTAAGTAACGCCAAGAGAAACAAAATTGTCGATAGATGTTCGAGTGTAAGGAATGTAAGGTATTCGATAGAACAAATAAGTTTGTATTGAGTTTTAAAATAAATATTGATGTTTTAAAAGCGGGTTTTTGTTTTATTTAAGCTTTTTACCTCAGCAATTATGAAGAAAATTTGAGATTAGTTCAGAAATTGTTCATAACTTTCTTAAAAAAATTGTGAACAGTAAACAAATTGTGAACAATAAAAAAAATTGTGAACAGTAAAAAAATTGTGAATAATAAAAAATGAACAAAAAATTGTGAACAATAAAAAAAAATTGTGAACAATAAAAAATTGTAAACAATAAAAAATTGTAAACAATAAAAAATGAACAAAAATTGTGAACAATAAAAATTGCGAACCGTACAAAAGTTGTGAACAATAAAAAATTGTGAACAAAAAATTGTGAACATGAAAAAAGTTGTAAACAAAACAAAATTGAGAAATAAAAAATTTAATATTTTTAAAATAAATGTTGATATAAACTGTTTTTTGTTTTATCTAAGCTTTTTTCCTCAGCAATTATGAAGAAAATTTGACATTAGTTCAGAAATCGTTCATAACTTTCTTAAAACAATTGTGAACAATAAAAAAATTGTGAAAAATAAAAGAATTGTGAAGAATAAAAGAATTGTGAACAATAAAAAATAAGCAATAAAAAAATTGTGAAAATAAAAAAAATTAATAGCCAAAGTATTCAATAGAACAAATAAGTTTGTATTGATTTTTAAAATAAATATTACTATTTCAAAAACAGTTTTTTGTTTTATTTAAGCTTTTTACCTCAGCAATTACGAAGAAAATTTGAGATTAGTTCAGAAATTGTTCATAGCTTTCTTAAAAAATTGTGAACAATAAAAAATTTAATAGCCAACTTTGAAATATTCGATAGAACAAATGAGCTTGTATTGATTTTTAAAATAAGTATAGCTATTTCAAAATCGGTTTTTTTGTTTTATTAAGCTTTTTTTCTCAGCAGTTATGAAGAAAATTTGACATTAGTTCAGAAATCGTTCATAACTTCAAAAAAAATTGTGAACAATAAAAAAATGAGAACTTCTGAGTTGATATTACCGAGGAAGTGGAATTTTAGATAAAAACATCGATCTTGAAGGTATTTGGGGAGATTGAAAAACACATTTTACTAAATGTATTTGTATTTCTTCTAACTATAAAGGTGTTTTATTTTCAATACATAAAATTAACTAAAAATTATGTACTAAATCACATGACTTGTGGATATTTTTTTTTACAACAGTTTTACCTTACAATCTAAGAATCTAGAAGTCGTATTTTACATAGATTTGATATTTTACAGGTAAAACATTTAATAATTAGTAAGCTAACCATTTTACGTCATTAAAGGGTTATCAAATTTATCAAAATAATTATTGTATTTGACTTACATCACGATTTACTTCTCTAAAAAGTATGGTTTTCATTTTTAAAGTGTCTAATGTCAGAAAAGTGTCAAATGTCAGAAAAGTGTCAAATGTCAGAAAAACAATGACTATTTCAAATGTGATATAAGGATTATTAGAGCTCAAATCTACTTTTAGCATCTTTATTAAAATCAAAATTAATGAAAGAATTGAAAAAGTGTATACTTGAAGCCTTAAAAAGTGCCTAAATTGTGTAAATTCAAAGAAAGTTGATGATTTTTACCGCCATTTTTATTAAAATTATTTTATTTTTTAAATAAAAAAAAATTCCTACTTATCTCCACAATTTGTCGAAAAAAAATTAAAAAATCACTTCTAAGGCATCCAGAGTACATTTTTCCACAGCGTAATTTCTTAAACCACCAATTTTCTTTTAACAATTAACGAAAAACAATATTTAAAAAATATTCACAAATATTTTTAGCTCTCCCCCGATTTTTTAATTTTTTGCTGATTTTGTACGATCCATTTGGATCTGAGCGATTCCATATTTTTGAGATTCTGTACGTGACTCCACGGTTTCAACTGATGCAATTCATTTTCCAGTGCCACATCTTCCTCACTATTTCTCGCGCGCGTGGCTTTCGGTGCTATAACAGACACTGCGATGTATGCTCTTGGACTTTTGCTGGTATTGTCAAGTTTTCCTAAAAATATACAAAATAATTGACTTTTTGGTGGGATTTTTTATCGTTTGTCATCTGTCATCAGTCACCTGTCAACAGGGTCGCCAACCCACCTGTCAACAGGCCCAGCAAAATTAGGTTAGGGCCTCTATGAAGCTTCACAGGTGACAGGTGGGTTGGCAACCATGTTGACAGGTGACTAATGACAGAAGACAGATGACAAATGTCAAAAATGTGGAGGAGAGAGGGTAGTCTAAAGTAATGCCATCCCTACTAACATAAAATTGAATACAGAGTGTGAAAAATAATTTTTTTGGTCAATATTTACTATCGTCTATTTCGTTACCCACCTGTAACTCTGTGATATGTGAAGTTCTTCGGATATGCTGATTTACTTTTTGATTTCTCCGAGTTATTTTGAGTTTTATTTTCGTTTGCCGTCGTAAAATTACTATTTACATTTTGTACATAACTTTCGTTTAGATCAAAAACCGGCCATTTTTTGTCCATACTTTTTATATCTTCTATACTTTTCTCGGTAGATGTTACTGCAGAATTTGTTTTAATATCTGAGCTGTTTGAGTTTGAGTCGTTTGAGATGGATTGAAGCTTGGTCACTACGTCCTTTGAGGTTTTCAAATCCCGATCTATAGTTTCTGAAACAAAAATATATCTGATTACTCCGTTGAATTCTACAGAGAAAAATACAAAAGAAATTGGAAATTGGATTTTTGTACCGTATTGTTATAAATATTCAATTGTAATAATGAAAATGGACGAATTTTTTTTACCACTCATAAAAACCCTGCAAAAAATTACTATTTACTCTAAATCTTTGTTACACCCCCCCCTTACTTCCCAAAATTCCCGCGAATTCCTAGGAAAATTTCAGGTCAAAAATGTGCTTTTTACAAATATGGCGAAGGAGTTATTTGAAATTTTGGTGGAAGATCTTGATTTTGATTTTGAAATTTTCTAACGTTCACAAGAATTTATTTGTCGACCATTCAGTCAAAAAAAAAATCCCGTGTTATGTTCAATTAAATGTTAAACGAAAAAAATATTATACAATGAAAAATTTTCGTACAGATTATTTTTACCAAACAAATACGTAATCCATGAATGCGCTTTATTTTTTGAAGTTAAAAATTTAATTTCAGATTATGGATTAAAACACGATTGATCAGTTTTTCTCGATTCAATTGACACTAAATACTTAAAATAGCCTGTCCAATTACGAAACTCTTTGTTAATGCCGAATTGGGAAATGTACAAAAATTTATACGTTTATCAAAAAGTTTGACGAATCCAATATGATTGACGTGTATCACTTTTTCGTTTTTCGATTAAATAAAAAATGCTCTAATCGATTGGGAACGTTAAATAATAATTTAAAATGTTGATAAATTCGGATGTGATGTGTTGTGGTCAGTATACTTCCAAATCTTCTTGCCTACAAGACTTTTAACATTATAATTCAGAAGTATAGGATGAGATTAAACCTTTTCTAGTGTTATCAGGTACACAAATAAGTTTACGCTGTTTGACAAAAGATGGCGCCACCTGGTCAACAATATAATCTTAAAATATCAGCGCAACATTTTTACTTCCCGTAATACATTGGAATTCGACGATATGGCTTGAAATCATGTCCAAATGGTGTCTAAATTTCGTAGATGGGTTTATTAATTATACAATTTGAAGAAATCTGTAGACGAGGCATAACTGGTGAGGTAATATCTGTTGTGGGCCTTTCGTTTGGTCTTCTATATCGATAAACATACTATTTATATCCGGGCGAGCTGGTTACTGATTAGTATAATAATTTTCTATTATCTGACCAATCGCTGAAAATATATACTCCATTTAGTCGTACATGTTTCATAGCTTTGTGTACAAACAGTGTCAAACACAGGTAATTCGTTTAATTATTATTAAACCGAATATATATTTGGACTATATAATCAAACGTTGTCTTTTTGGATAGCATATACCGCATCGATATATTCCGCGATTGTGAGTTAAATCGCCCGTAAGGCGTAACGGGCCGTTAAAATCCGTAGAGATGATTAGATAGGATCAAAAGGATATGTTACGAGCTTCTGTATTAAAAGCATGTTGAGATATTTCCTTAAAGATAAAACGATGAATAATACACCAATGCATAAACTCAATTATTTGTTTGTTCGAAACGTAGACAAGCCCTTACGGCGTTTTTGTATACGTTTACGTGGAAAACTTTTTTATTATTAAGTTTACGAAAAAAAGTTATTCTTCATAAAAAGTTCTGCATGATACGAAACCTAATATACAATCATTTATAAGTTCATTGGATGAAAAAAAAATAGTCAAGAGGGGTTAAGTCAGGAGATCTGGCAGGTCGATGCAAATATAATTAGACCAATATCTCAGCTTCCCGTGGACCGATTGTCAACTATGACATATGATTTTTTATCTACTCGTCGAGCACTATAAGATGGACTATACGAAAATGGCGAATTCTTAAGATTTTGCGTTTTCGGAGTGTTTTTTGAAAATTTTAAATGCGTTTTTAAGGCACTTGCGATCGAGCTAGATCAAAAAATTTTACAGGGGGGTGCCGAGGACGATTTAGGTCATTTTTCTAACGCCTATTTCTCGACTATCCGAAGAGATAGCTCAAAAATTAAAAAAGATTCGGAATCTGCTCGTCCAAATCTATAAAATGCCCTTTAGTACCATTCGATATCGTTAATAATAAGGGAGATACGACACATGGATTTTTTAGAAAATCACTCAAAAATCCATATAACTCCCCCAAAATCGCCAGAATTTAAATTTCGAGATATATCAGGAATTAGTACTTCCATTTACTACATTTTGGCCGAGGGAAATTTTCGTGAAATAATTATTAACGAAAAAGCTATTTTCAGTGTGTGAATTTTGGAAAATTCGTCAATTTCAAACCGCGATATATTGACAACCGGTATGAGTGATTTTTAATGTACTCGTCGAGCACTATAAGATGGAATTCTTAAAATTTTGAGTTTTGGTATTTTTTTTTTTTTTTGAAAATTTAAAATGCGTAATTTGCATAATCTTTAAAATGCAATATCTCAGCTTCCCCTGGACCGACTGTCAACTATGACATATGATTTTTTATCTACTCGTCGAGCACTATAAGATGGATTATACGAAAATGGCGAATTCTTAAGATTTTGCGTTTTCGGAGTGTTTTTTGAAAATTTTAAATGCGTTTTTAAGGCACTTGCAATCGAGCTAGATCAAAAAATTTTACATTTTTGGAATCTACGCTTCAAGGACTATAAGATGGCATAAAAAACAAACATAAAAATTTTCCAACTTTGAAAGCCTTTTTGAGGCACTTCCGTTAGAGTTAGACCAAAAAACTGGACATTTTTGAAATCTACGGACCAAAATCTATAAGATAACATCAAAAACAGACATCGAAATTTTTTCAAATTTTTCAATTTTACAGGGGGGTGCCGAGGACGATTTAGGTCATTTTTCGAACGCCTATTTCTCGACTATCCGAAGAGATAGCTCAAAAATTAAAAAAGATTCGGAATCTGCTCGTCCAAATCTATAAAATGCCCTTTAGTACCATTCGATATCGTTAATAATAAGGGAGATACGACACATGGATTTTTTAGAAAATCACTCAAAAATCCATATAACTCCCCCAAAATCGCCAGAATTTAAATTTCGAGATATATCAGGAATTAGTACTTCCATTTACTACATTTTGGCCGAGGGAAATTTTCGTGAAATAATTATTAACGAAAAAGCTATTTTCAGTGTGTGAATTTTGGAAAATTCGTCAATTTCAAACCGCGATATATTGACAACCGGTAACGTAAAAATTGATATTGATGAGTGATTTTTAATGTACTCGTCGAGCACTATAAGATGGAATTCTTAAAATTTTGAGTTTTGGTATTTTTTTTTTTTTTTGAAAATTTAAAATGCGTAATTTGCATAATCTTTAAAATGCAATATCTCAGCTTCCCCTGGACCGATTGTCAACTATGACATATGATTTTTTATCTACTCGTCGAGCACTATAAGATGGATTATACGAAAATGGCGAATTCTTAAGATTTTGCGTTTTCGGAGTGTTTTTTGAAAATTTTAAATGCGTTTTTAAGGCACTTGCGATCGAGCTAGATCAAAAAATTTTACATTTTTGGAATCTACGCTTCAAGGACTATAAGATGGCATAAAAAACAAACATAAAAATTTTCCAACTTTGAAAGCCTTTTTGAGGCACTTCCGTTAGAGTTAGACCAAAAAACTGGACATTTTTGAAATCTACGGACCAAAATCTATAAGATAACATCGAAATTTTTTCAAATTTTTCAATTTTACAGGGGGGTGCCGAGGACGATTTAGGTCATTTTTCGAACGCCTATTTCTCGACTATCCGAAGAGATAGCTCAAAAATTCAAAAAGATTCGGAATCTGCTCGTCCAAATCTATAAAATGCCCTTTAGTACCATTCGATATCGTTAATAATAAGGGAGATACGACACATGGATTTTTTAGAAAATCACTCAAAAATCCATATAACTCCCCCAAAATCGCCAGAATTTAAATTTCGAGATATATCAGGAATTAGTACTTCCATTTACTACATTTTGGCCGAGGGAAATTTTCGTGAAATAATTATTAACGAAAAAGCTATTTTCAGTGTGTGAATTTTGGAAAATTCGTCAATTTCAAACCGCGATATATTGACAACCGGTAACGTAAAAATTGATATTGATGAGTGATTTTTAATGTACTCGTCGAGCACTATAAGATGGAATTCTTAAAATTTTGAGTTTTGGTATTTTTTTTTTCAAATTTTTTTTTGAAAGCCGTTAGAGCTAGACGACTGAAAATTTTTTATATCTGATGATTGTATTTTAGGTTTTGGATCATGTAGACTTTTTTATGAAGAATAACTTTTTTTCCTAAAATTAATAATAAAACAGTTTTCCATATAATTACAAATTACGTGTATATACAGAGAAATTTTGGAAAATCTCAACATTTTACGTTTTTTACGAATACAAAAATTAACAAATTCCAAATAAATACGTCCAATAGTTTAAATAACGAATTTTAAAGCATTTTTCCAATTTTTTATTATCATTATTACTTCGTATGTCATTTAATGTTTTTCATCTTTATAAAAATTATTATTAAAAATATTATTTAAGAAAACTCCATAAAACCCCTTAAAAAATCCTCTTAAATTCAATCAAAATTTTTTATCCACTCCTACCTCGAAATCTAAAACGAATATAAAAAATAAACATCGAAATATTCCACCTCTTGACAATATTCTTTAGTGTTTTTGCTTTCACACCTATTTCCCCCCAAATACAAAAGACAGTCTAACTAATAATTAATTCATCGTTACTAACCAGAACCGAACTTTTATCCTCTACTTTCATACATTTTTTAAAACCCCAGGAGTTTTTCGTTCAGCTATAAAAGTTGAAGCTTGTTCGAAAAGTATTTCGTTTGAATTCGGATCTGCAAGATTAATTAGGATAAGGAAACTTGTTAAAGTGAAGGATATTTTTAATTAATTAGTGACAGATAGTGGATGTGTTATTTTTTTATTTTATACCTTCCGATCTTTCACGCAAGGAACCAACTTTGAATACCTTGCACTAGACCCTCTTTAGTGCCTAAATTCTTCTTTTCAAATGGTTCCATCAAGTCAATATTTTCCTTCAATCCACCTTGAAGTAAATTGAACATTTTGGATAGTTTTAAATATTTTTTCAACACTTCTCAAATTTTATTTTTATTGGAAAAGCTGTAGCCACCTCGAGATGACCATATTTAAGGATATCATCTTAGAAATTGATTTAGAAGTGCTATTAAAGTATATTCAAGAAATAAGTAAACTTACGTAATAGATTATGGACTTTATCCCATTGATCTGGATGTGAAGCAATCCTGACCATCAATTCCAGTAGAAGTTCACTGGCGTTAACTCGTTCTCGTACGATCTAAAAAAAAAAATCGAATCTAATCATCTATTCGTTTGTGTAAAACATGCAGAAATATATGCACCAACAATGAAAGGGTGTTTCCTCAAATTTTACGTAGAACTACAGAAACGAACCAACTCGTATTTGATCAACAGTAAAAGATATTTAACTTTTTCTATAACTATAATATGGAGATGTGATAGAAATGAAGGGATATGTCGTGAGAAATAATACAATATTTAAACTTCAGGATGTTCGTCAACTATAATATGGAAATGTCATAGAAATGAAAGGATATGTCGCGAGAAATAATACAATATTTCAACTTGAGGATGTTCGTCAACTATAATATGGAAATGCCATAATAATAATATTATTACAATATTTTCAGGATGTTCGTCAACTATAATATGTATATTGTTATAGAAAAGAAGGAATATGACGAGAAATAATACAATATATAAACTTCAAGATGTTCGTCAACTGTTGAATCAACTAGCATAATGTAAATTGTCATAAAAATTAAGGAATATGTCGCGAGAAACAACACAATATTTAAACTTCAGGATGTTCGTCAACTATAATATGGAAATGTCATAGAAATGAAGGGATATGTCGCGAGAAATAATACAATATTTTCAGGATGTTCGTCAACTATAATATGTATATTGTTATAGAAAAGAAGGAATATGACGAGAAATAATACAATATATAAACTTCAAGATGTTCGTCAACTGTTGAATCAACTAGCATAATGTAAATTGTCATAAAAATTAAGGAATATGTCGCGAGAAACAACACAATATTTAAACTTCAGGATGTTCGTCAACTATAATATGGAAATGTCATAGAAATGAAGGGATATGTCGCGAGAAATAATACAATATTTCAACTTGAGGATGTTCGTCAACTATAATATGGAAATGTCATAGAAATGAAGGGATATGTCGCGAGAAATAATACAATATTTTCAGGATGTTCGTCAACTATAATATGTATATTGTTATAGAAAAGAAGGAATATGACGAGAAATAATACAATATATAAACTTCAAGATGTTCGTCAACTGTTGAATCAACTAGCATAATGTAAATTGTCATAAAAATTAAGGAATATGTCGCGAGAAACAACACAATATTTAAACTTCAGGATGTTCGTCAACTATAATATGGAAATGTCATAGAAATGAAGGGATATGTCGCGAGAAATAATACAATATTTCAACTTGAGGATGTTCGTCAACTATAATATGGAAATGTCATAGAAATGAAGGGATATTGGTGAGAAATAACACAATATTTAAACTTCAGGATGTTCGTCAACTATAATATGGAAATGTCATAGAAATGAAGGGATATGTCGCGAGAAATAATACAATATTTTCAGGATGTTCGTCAACTATAATATGTATATTGTTATAGAAAAGAAGGAATATGACGAGAAATAATACAATATATAAACTTCAAGATGTTCGTCAACTGTTGAATCAACTAGCATAATGTAAATTGTCATAAAAATTAAGGAATATGTCGCGAGAAACAACACAATATTTAAACTTCAGGATGTTCGTCAACTATAATATGGAAATGTCATAGAAATGAAGGGATATGTCGCGAGAAATAATACAATATTTCAACTTGAGGATGTTCGTCAACTATAATATGGAAATGTCATAGAAATAAAGGGACATTGGCGAGAAATAACACAATATTTAAACTTTAGGATGTTCGTCAACTATAATATGGAAATGTCATAGAAATGAAGGGATATGTCGCGAGAAATAATACAATATTTTCAGGATGTTCGTCAACTATAATATGTATATTGTTATAGAAAAGAAGGAATATGACGAGAAATAATACAATATATAAACTTCAAGATGTTCGTCAACTGTTGAATCAACTAGCATAATGTAAATTGTCATAAAAATTAAGGAATATGTCGCGAGAAACAACACAATATTTAAACTTCAGGATGTTCGTCAACTATAATATGGAAATGTCATAGAAATGAAGGGATATGTCGCGAGAAATAATACAATATTTCAATTTGAGGATGTTCGTCAACTATAATATGGAAATGTCATAGAAATGAAGGGATATTAGCGAGAAATAACACAATATTTAAACTTCAGGATGTTCGTCAACTATAATATGGAAATGTCATAGAAATGAAGGGATATGTCGCGAGAAATAATACAATATTTCCAGGATGTTCGTCAACTATAATATGTATATTGTTATAGAAAAGAAGGAATATGACGAGAAATAATACAATATATAAACTAAGGATCACAATTCTCTCCTTCAATACTGTACGAGTCCACTTAGCTCTCATTGTCGCTTTTCAGTATTCCAACCAACTCAAAACTCATAATTCACGGGCACGCGAAGACACTGATTAATTCAAGGACACGTTTAAAAATTATTCAACACAAAGATGAAGTTCCGAAATGCTTTATGAATATTTATAGACGGTGCAATTCAAATTCTAATAATAGAAAATACAAAAGTCGACCTATTTAAAGCATGCATCGAATAATATTATACAGTGTGTCTACGTAAGTGATTCTTCATAAAAAGTTCTGCAAAAAGGTCTGTATGTTTACTTATCTATACCATATTTAAATAGTGTTTTCTGATTAGTCGATACATTGACGACCAACACCAAAGTGTAATGCCTAACCGCCATTTTTTGTCCAGCATGCCGTAAAATATAAGTTTTAGCCATTAAATAGAGTGAGTAAAAAATCATTCAAACAAAAACTCTAGCCGAAATCCCCTCTCGTAATCAAATAAACCTTGGGTCACAGTAATAAGACAGACGAACAATTCCGTATGTAATAATCTCCATCTGTTCGCAACTATATCACCTTGTACAGATGAATTTAATAGACCACATCAAAACCCTTCCAGCCGGATAGCATTGTCCCAGCTGACACAGTAGTTTTAATAGATTTCAACACGATGTGGCTTGGTCGCGTGAAATTTACATCGTTATCATTGGCGTGTGGATTCATTTTTGGTTACTTTAATATCATTCGTACTTGGTGCTACATTGAGCAAATCAATTATTCATAAAAGTGAAATTGGGCAACGAAATATTCACTACAATCAATAAGTTCGTAGAATGTGACATATGACAAGTATTAACCGTCAAATGATGCATGTCAAAGTTACATGGCAATCTGACGTTTGATCCATAAGTTACAGGCTTTTTTTTATACTTGCACCTGCTTGAGTTTGTTGATAAGTTTACAGGACACCCGACAGACTGTATAGTAGTGAGTAACTTCAAAAGTCACCGCTAGATGGTGCCTCTAAGTAGTTCGGAACGTTGCTAAGACTGTGATTCGTCATTAGCCGAGTTCCGAACCACAGTCTTAGCAAAACAGCACTAATTGCTTTCACGAAAAAGAAGAAGTTGGATAGTCTCAGACAACCCAAGCTCTTCAACACCCAACTACAATTAACCCAGGAGGTGAAGCATCTAGGTATAATCCTTGACCATTAATAAGGGTAAAATGGCACTAATGGCTGCCAAAAGGGCCATAGGCACTAAATGGGGCTTAAAACCACGTTTGGTACACCCATGTTAACCTACGGCTCCTTAGTGTGGTGGCCTAAAGTAATACAAAGGAAGGCGATACTGGAGCTTGCTAAACTCCATCGTTTAGCCTGCATTTGCATTACAGGTGCCATGAGGAGCACTCCAACAGCAGCAATGGAAACCATACTAAACCTTACGCCACTTGATATTTATATCAGAGCGGAGGCGAGAATGGGGGCATTCAGATTGGAATGCAATGGCTACTGGGATCCTTATGAACAAGGACACAGTAGAATCACAAAAATCATCACAAACAATGGCACCAAAAAACAACTTCACAAAGCCCTTCAACGTTCAGCTGAGTTTGGAAGGTGAAGAAACAAACAACTTTCGGGAAGGAACATTGGTTTGGTATACTGATGGGTCAAAAACCGCAAGTGGAACTGGAGCTGGAATATATAGTGAAACACCCAGATGCAACCTAAACGCACCATTGGGAATTACGCATCAGTATTTCAAGTAGAATTACTTGCTATAGAGCTTTGCTTGAGGGAGAATATTGACAGGGGGTATAGAGGGAAAAGAATCCTCATTTACTCTGACAGTCAAGCTGCCTTACAGGCCTTATCATGTAACAAAATCAGATCAAAATTGGTCTGGAACTGCCTACAAACCCTGCTCGTTCTGGCCAACCAAAATAAGGTAACACTTAGATGGGTCCCAGGGCATAAAGGGATAAAAGGCAACGAAGAAGCAGACGCTCTGGCAAGGAAAGCCTCAGCGACCGTCTTTACTGGTCCTGAACCGGCGTTTGGCATTCCTAAATCCTCGGTACGACTCTCGCTGACTAGGTGGATGTTAAAAGAACACCGGTCACGCTGGGATCTCGTGCCGGCCAACGAAACAGTAAACGAATGGTTAAAGCGCCATCAAAAGTACTGACAGGTGATATTCTGAATCTAAGCAGAAATCAAATAAGGCATGTCACGAGACTAATAACCGGACATTGTCACCTTAGGGAACACCTACATAAAATGGGCATCTTTCAAGATGAACCCATATGTAGACTATGCAATGAGGAGGATGAAACAGCCTCTCATATCATACTAGAGTGCCAGGCACTCACGCACTGGAGGTATAACCTACTGGGGCCGATAACCCACAGGAGGACTTTCCAAAAGAAAATCTGGTGAAAAGGCTACTCAACCTAATAAAGGTAACAAACCTCTTCACCTGAACATAACGATGTAACTGACATAATACAATAAGTCTTAAGGCTGCAGTATTGAGGCATTTAAAAACCTCAGTCAGGCACATCGTCTTAATCAAATCAAATCAAACAGTTTTAGCTTCAGAGTTCCGAACCGCTTAGTGGCGCCATCTAGCGGCGACTTTTGAAGTTATGCGTTACAATATTCCTAGATTCACTACTCTGTATTATAATATTTCTATATTAATCGGAAAAAGGCACAATGTCCAAAATAACCGCCTTTCGGGATCACGCTATAAGCGTTTCTAGCGTAAGATATAAATTTGGGCAAGTGACCCAAAATTGAAACGAGCGTGGATGCTCGTTACGCCAACGCCGCCGCTAACTCTCATACTAACGCTCACCAAACTTTGATAATATGCAGACAACAATGAAAATCCCTTCGTCGTGCACCGAGAGTACGTGCATAGTTCGGCGTTTTTTTCCGAGCATAAAATTTTGGCCCACACTCGCAGCCGCTATCCAGACGAGCGTTTTCACAAGCGGTGTGAAAGTTTCGAAATTTCTATAACGACTTTCTAATTGTTCGGGACCGGAGTGTATTCGTTAATTAGAAATTCCGCAAAATTTTAGAATTAACACATTCATTAGCAAGTACTTAACTTTTTTCACTAGGATTCGTGTAAGGATGCTGTGATATATCCATCACCCAGTATATTGTATAAGAGTATTATTGTTTAAGTAAGGTTACCGTCGGTCGTGTTATTGTTATCACCCGACGTGTAGTTCACTCAACCATTACGTGAGTGAACTCTCAGAAGGTATTCCAGGATAAGGCTAATGCTTACTACTTTGTTTGGCACTGATAGAACCGATCAGCTATTCGCACACCTCAAATTCAATGAAAAAGTAAAATCATTCATGTACCCCTCCCTAAACGCGCCATACATGTTATCCAAACAGGCTGATACATAATCTGCATTTAATAAGCTAACGAGATTGGCATAAGCCATCAATTTCTGCTCGGAGTAGTCACAGTTGCTTTAGCGGCTATACGATGCGAACAATACGAGTCAAACATCTAAATTGACACTCAGACTTACAATAAAGGAGCTCCATGTTCAATTACGGCCAAAACACGACTACAAAATGTAATATTCATTTGTACCGAGCAATAGCGTTTAAATACAATGTATGGCTGTTGTACCTCACGACGGTTCGGCGAGATCGCGAGTATGCACAAATTGCATAGGTAAATTGCGCTAAATAAAAATGTATCCCATAAAGGAAGCGTTTAGGAATCGGAGTCTGAACTTACGGCGGGATATTATAATTTCGTTATTTTGTAAAGAAACTTTTTGAGAATTAACTTTACCAGAAGTTTAAATATTGTATTATTTCTCCCGACATATCCCTTCATTTCTATTACATTTCCATATTATAGTTGACGAACATCCTGAAGTTTAAATATTGTGTTATTTCTCGCCAATATCCCTTCATTTCTATGACATTTACATATTATAGTTGACGAACATCCTCAAGTTGAAATATTGTATTATTTCTCGCGACATATCCCTTCATTTCTATGACATTTCCATATTATAGTTGACGAACATCCTGAAGTTTAAATATTGTGTTATTTCTCGCTAATATCCCTTCATTTCTATGCTATTTACATATTATAGTTGACGAACATCCTGAAGTTTAAATATTGTGTTATTTCTCGCTAATATCCCTTCATTTCTATGCTATTTACATATTATAGTTGACGAACATCCTCAAGTTGAAATATTGTATTATTTCTCGCGACATATCCCTTCATTTCTATGACATTTCCATATTATAGTTGACGAACATCCTGAAGTTTAAATATTGTGACATTTCTCACTAATATCCCTTCATTTCTATGCTATTTACATATTATAGTTGACGAACACCCTCAAGTTGAAATATTGTATTATTTCTCGCGACATATCCCTTCATTTCTATGACATTTACATATTATAGTTGACGAACATCCTGAAGTTTCAATATTGTGTTATTTCTTGCGACATTTTTCTTCACTTTTCTGACAATTTACATTATGCTAGTTGATACAACAGTTGACAAACATCTTTAAGTTTATATATTGTATTATTTCTCGCGACATATCCCTTCATTTCTATGACATTTCCATATTATAGTTGACGAACATCCGGAAGTTTAAATATTGTGTTATTTCTCGCCAATATCCCTTCATTTCTATGACATTTACATATTATAGTTGACGAACATCCTGAAGTTTCAATATTGTATTATTTCTCGCGACATATCCCTCCATTTCTATGACATTTAAATATTATAGTTGACGAACATCCTTAAGTTTAAATATTGTATTATTTCTCGCGACATATCCCTTCATTTCTATGACATTTACATATTATAGTTGACGAACATCCTCAAGTTGAAATATTGTATTATTTCTCGCGACATATCCCTTCATTTCTATGACATTTCCACATTATAGTTGACGAACATCCTGAAGTTTAAATATTGTGTTATTTCTCGCCAATATCCCTTCATTTCTATGACATTTACATGTTATAGTTGACGAACATCCTGAAGTTTAAATATTGTGTTGTTTCTCGCGACATATTCCTTAATTTTTATTACAATTTACATTATGCTAGTTGATACAACAGTTGACGAACATCTTGAAGTTTATATATTGTATTATTTCTCGTCATATTCCTTCTTTTCTATAAAAATATACATATTATAGTTGACGAACACCCTGAAAATATTGTATTATTTCACGCGACATATCCCTTCATTTCTATGACATTTGCATATTATAATTGACGAACATCCTGAATTTTAAATATTGTATTATTTCTCGTACTTGGAATTTGTTTTATTGGATTAGAAGCATGGCTGATGAAGCTAGCAAATAGAATTTTGTAGAAAAGGGCTTTTTTAAAAGCTCTGTATTCTCAAATAAATATATTTATCTTTCCAGATGGTTAGCCAATTACTGATTTAAATCAATTTGGTTCGTATCAAAAGCAGTAAAGAAAATGGAAGATATATCCTTTTCAGAAAACTCTTAGATCTCTTTCGTTCATTGTATTTATTTAACTTATGAATTTAAATAAAGAAAAAATCTAGGATATTACCTTTCTCTCGTCGTATATATCGTACTGCGATTGTTTACGAAACTTTCTTTGTCGAGGTGTATGCTAAAGCTCAAGACAAAATCTTTTGAAGATTTGAAAAACGGAAAAAAGAATGATAGCGCACGGCAAAATTGAGACCCATAAATTCCGAAAGGTTTTCCATGGCCGTCTCACTTAAGGGATATGAAGGGTATTAAAAAAATTAATTTACAACGTCAAGGTGACTCCATCTATCGCATTCAAGCATAAACACATTGATTTACCCATCGAGTCGCCTTATGCCTTCATTGTTTGACAGATTAACTTAATTTAACCTTATTTTTTGACACTTCCAGTTAACCTAAAATGACATTAATTACGCTTGAAAAAAAAAATAGTATAATGAAATCATATTAATTGCTTCGTCCAGAGTTCGTTTGCAGCCGAGGCGAATTGCCGAAATCTAGGTTCAGCTATAATAAAAGATTTTTTAGCCTGTTAGATAATATTCTATAATTCTGATGGACAAATGTGATTCTAGACTACAAAAATATATTAAAAAATAGTAAAACTCAATCAGGAAAATTATCAGACTCTTCCCACCCTCAAAAACCCTTCAGCGCGGCTTTGGAGTTCCGTTTGCTTAAGAAAAGACTATGTAGTATGGCGTTTCAAAGGAAATGAATAAAAAGTTTATATAAAATGTGACATTTCGTCTCATCACATCCCGTCCGAATAAACGGAAAAGTATTCGATAAAAAAAATATACGCCATTCTATTCTTTGAGGAAATGGGTACTAAACCGGGAAAATTTGACTCGAAATGAGCGGAAAATAGAAAAAAAAAGATGGGTGCAATTCGTAATCATTGGAAATGTACGTACAATAGAAAGTAGAGCTTTTATAAGCTATTTTCAACAAGAAATATAACTGACCCTGAGACATTTAAGGTTAAAGTTAAGTTAAGATCATGATTGACCCTGAAACATTTAAGGTTAAAGTTAAATTAAGATCATTTAAGGTCAAAATTAAGTTAAGATCATGATTGACCCTGAAACATTTAAGGTTAAAGTTAAGTTAAGATCATGATTGACCCTGAAATATTTAAGGTTAAAGTTAAATTAAGATCATTTAAGGTCAAAATTAAGTTAAGATCCTGATTGACCCTGAAACATTTAAGGTTAAAGTTAAGATCACGATTGATCCTGAAACATTTAAGGTTAAAGTTAAATTAAGATCATTTAAGGTCAAAATTAAGTTAAGATCATGATTGACCCTGAAACTTTTAAGGTTAAAGTTAAATTATGGTCAAGATTGATCCTAAAACATTTAAGGCCTTGATTAAGTTAAGTTGTTCATGATTGTTCCTGAGATATTTAAGGTTAAAGTTAAGTTAAAGTCATGATTGATCCTGAGATATTTAAGGTTAAAGTTAAGTTAAAATCATAATTGACCTTGAGACATTTAAGGTTAAAGTTAAATTAGCATCATGATTAATCCTAAGACAGAAAGAAGAGTTGCACTACGATAGAGCAGTGGACTCATCAGCTCCAACTCTACTGAAGCTAAAAATCACCATTTAGTGTTGATATATACATCACGGCCGAGAAATAATATTAATTGCTTCTCCCATAGTTCTGTAGCTTCGGCAATTCGCCTCAACTGCGAACTCTGGGCTCAGCTATTTCAGGAACTTCTTAGTCTGTTAGATGATGTACTATTATCGATTCTTCCTGTACACGGAATAAAAAAAGTTGCTTGAGCCTCGCGAGAAATTGCCTAATACCCATCATTTGTCATGATGCTGCGTTAGGGTTTCCTTGTTGATATTTGAATGAATTAAATATTATTTTTCGAGAGCAAGACGAAACAAATTATGGGATTGAATAGGGAGCGCAAACAAGAGTGAAGGCGTAATTAAGAGAACTCGTTTGTTTTTACCAGAATAAGGCAAAGCCGAAAAAAGGAGGCTTATGAATTTAGTAGTACGTATATACGGGGTGTATACACCAGCTCACTAGCCCAGCTGATGAATCGTGATATACAGAAACAGCGCCATCTTGGGACATGGACAAAATTTACAAATGGTTTATAGCAGACTCTAGGGACATAAAGAAATGAATTACTTACGAAACGAGTTGTTTGCACTGTACTTGTTAGACGTAAACAATCTTCGAGTTAAACTAAAACTTTAAAATCTATTTTCCCAACTTTTTGTACCCAAGAAAACTAAACATTTTCATATAGGAGCGCAAAGTAATTCAAAACTACTGTTGGAGTTGGAGAAAAGGCACACAACTTGTAACATATATATATTTTTGATAAAACTTTCGTTAGAGTGCTTATATATTTTACGGATTTCATATTCTATGTTTGGAATATGATTTTTAGTAAGCGAAAATGTAGATTATTAAAAATTTATAAAATTCTAATTAGGTATTTGTTATTAATTTAATCTTTGATGTATACGTATGTATATTTTTGAATACTGACGGTCTACCGGGCGTTGAAAAATTGTTGGGTGTTATGGCTTTACTTAATTGGAATTATTACTATGCGTGAGTGTGGAGATTTAAGTGTTTAAGTCTTAAGTTTCTTATTTTGAAGGAGGAAAGTGTCATATAGCAAACGCTCTAACGAAATATCTGGTTATTACTAATAAGTCTAAGGGTTTTTAGTTGATACAAATGATTTTTGACTCGCCCCTGCTAGGACGCCGAGAAGACTAGATTTATTTTTGCATATAAATGTCGATTCTACGGAACTCCTACAGGCTACAAACATTTTAACGCTGAAAATCAAAGCATAATAAATTAATCAAACTGCCAAATTCGTATTTGAATTTGACCGTACCCCAAAAACCCGCCATACTTCATATATTTGCCTGGCAGTTATTTGACTGTCTAATATTTAAAAAAACTGGAAACGAAGGGATTTATTTATTCAGAGAATGTGGCGTGTACGAGCTGAATATGCTTCAATAAAAAATAATTACGGTTTGTTTGAATTTCGTCTTGTATGTGATTTAAAATAAAAACAAAATGTGCAATTGATTTATCATATTTAATGAACCATTTTGATGTAGTTTTAGGTTTTTATCATTTAAAAATATTGATTTCAAATTCTAATTAGGTATTTGTTATTGACAAACGCGCAATTTTGTATTACAAATGGTTTCTAGATGAAAAAACTGTATATGTATAGGTATTTGTTATTTTTTTTGTAAAATGTATAAAAAATTTACCATTTGTTGCCAGTTTTTTCAGACACACTGTATATATTTTTTAGGTAAACTTTCTATAAAAATTTCATAAAAATTCCCAATTGATTCAATTAAATTGGACAAATTGTTCCATATTTTCGCATTTTGTCTTTTTATCGATAAATAAATCCGTATAAAACGTTTATAGGTTATTAGCGAGATTTTATAATTAATTCAATATATTTGCCAGTTTATATAAATCACGGTTGTTTATCTATATTACATTTCGTACAAATTGACATTTTTAATGTATATTTTAATTATAACTGACTTTTTAACCAAAACGTATCTGGTAACAAATAGAAAATGAATTTAGCTAAAATTTATTTTATTTTATCGTAAAATAATCTATTTATTTAAATTACATTTCGAGCCGTTACAATAAATATTTACAAATAACCAATAAAAATTAAAATTGGAGTGAACTGTATTTAAAATTTGATTAACTATCAAGATTTTTACAAGAAGGAAGTTACAAGTTAAGAAAATAACTAGATTGGAATTGAATTTCATTCCTAAATCGGTTTTTGCCTTTTGGCTTACTCAGTTGGGCCTATAGATACTCTTTACAACGATCTTTTATTAGTTTTCTAGTAGATGGCAGCAAAATTTAGACAGCTGTCAAAAGTGAAAAATTTATTGTAATATTAACACCGATTTGTTTGGCTTACTGCTTAATTTTACACTTTTGATTCGGCAACACTGCTGCTGACAGCCTTCAAAGTGAGTTTTAAATTAGCGTGAAACTCTATCTCTCTCTAATTTCGTTCTTTTGTCTTGTCTTATATTCCTATCTGTAGTTCTCTAATTCTAATCTGTGATATTAATTATGAATCTAGAAAGTTTTAAAACATTCTGCATCTTTTCTTTTATCGAAATTTTTAAATTTGACAGCGATTTTGACAGCTGTCAAGAATAAAAACAAAAGAAATGAAAAATCTGCTTTGACAGATCAATTATGCCTTTGTAAACTCCTGCAGACTTGGTATATAATAAATTCTGTGTCTTTATTTCTAATTCAGACTTCCCTGTTCAAAGCTTTAGGTAACTGAATACAGTTTGTGATAAAATCAAGCAAAAACGAAGCTGTAGTTTGGTCCTCTTGGACATTATAGTGGATCAAAAGTTTTGTTTGTATAGGACAAAATATTAATTTTTATTACACAGTCAGGGACCAATACAGAGTTGTTTCCCATTTTCTATAGTTCTTTCTTCGTTAAACCCCGAAAAATATGGAAAAATTAGGCTTTTTTTTATTAATTTAAATTCGTATAAAATCGAAAAATAAATATTTTGGTTTGAAAAAATTACAGCGTATTTAAAACACATAAAAGAACGTTTTCACCAAGTTTCATAAAAAATAAATTATTTTTGCAGGAGATAAAAATTAAAAACTAAAAAAAAACTATTTTTACCGATTCTCTCGATAATTTTGAGGTTTTGAAAAAAATGATTATTACAAAAGTTTTAGATTTCTTAATTATCTACAACTTTTATATGGAACTTTTTCCGATAGGATGAATATTTCAGCCACAAATCCTAAAAAAACAATATCCAACCCCCATTTACCTACCCCCCACCCCCCTTCCGGAACTTTTACTCAGCCGTCTTGATTTTTCTTAATTTACTGATAATTTCCTCCAAATTTTCCGACCTCCCACATACTGCTGAGAAAAAATAACGATTGCGTCAACTTATTTAATTTCGTCCACTTAGATGAAATCCTGGACCACTTTTAAATCACAGTCCAAATAAAACAACTTACGGTATACAAATATAGAGAGAATGTTTCTCTTTTACGTGTAATTTAAGCTTAAAACTAATTAACCAGGACTCTCATTCAGCTATTTTTTACAGCGCGATTGGTGTCTATTTTTGCTGAAAATTAAATCGCGAATACATGAGGGTATAAACAAAATTTGAGTTATACGTTGGCTTGTTGGCTTGTTGGACGAGACATGCGTTTTTTAGAAATTAATAAGGCTGGTGATCGATTGCAAAGTTTCATAATTAACCTAATAACTAACAATATAACCTTAAAATACTTAATAATAAGATACAGGGTGATATCTGCCTACCACAAAGTTTTTTGATTATTTGAAACGCACACTAGACATTTTTTAACTCTATAGAAATGATAGCGAAATTCGAATAAAGTCCGGTGTGTATAAATTAATAAATCTAAAAAAATATGCCACGTTTTCTTGTTGCTATCATCTGCGATCTTAGCGGGGCATTCGAATATGTCAATTATGATATCCTGGAGTCAATTTGTTTCTTTAAAAAGGTTTGAGGTGTCACAACAAGCTAGATACAATTTTTTAGGGTTACCATTTACATGTATACAGGGTCGTTCAACTTTAAACAGTGGAGAAGTTATTTTTTATATCAATTTATTTTAAACATAAACAAAAAATACAGGGAATATTTTGTGAATTAATTAATCTCCTGGACATTTGGGGAAATCGCAACAGTCTGGGTATAATTTATTCGGATCTCCCTTCTCACGAGTACAAGGTGGGAGAACTTGGAATGCGGCACAACTGAAAATAAAAAAAATATATTTTAAAAATGTTTGAATTATTGAGCGTTAAATTTCACTTACGTTTTGGCTGAGATACTTCCGTCTTCATGACAAGCCACTATATTACAAGTTCCTACCTCAGGTTGTTCCTCTCCAACTTTGATGATTTGACCGTTGCCCAAATCGCATTGAACAATTTTTTCTAAAAAGAAAGTATTATAATGCATTAAAAAAGTCGACGAAAATCAAGTTTTTTTTGTATGAATAACGGTAACACTAGAGCACCTAGAAATGTTCGTAATTCAATGTCCAAAAGCTCCCCAATTTGGCCTACGCGTAGCCCTGATTTAAACCCGTCGGATTTCTATGTGTGGAGAACCAGCAAAAAAAACTAGAAAGTTTTATACACCCTTTCAAGTACCTAACTGCCAAGTTTCATCGATATCACATTTTGTGCGAGCTCAAAGTCTTTGCTATTTAGGAAGTAACAAAAAAATGTAGTTCAATTTGAAGCTCGATTTGATTCAAAATCATTTATCTTTAAAGTTCTATCTACAGTGTCATTTTGTCTTCGATTTATTAAATAAATATATGTATATAAAATATTTTAAAAATACTTACCGGTGTTTACATAAACAGCTAAAAAGCAGAGGGATAGCAACATCAATTTGACCATATTGATTGTTTGAATTTTTATCCTTAAAAAAACGAGTACTCACTTTAAAAATAAAAATGATATTAAATATCGGTCAAAGTAATTAAAAAAAAATAATATTTATCAGTACAAGCAATATCTAGAAAGGAAATTGATTACATACAACCTTAAAACAAAAATAATTTTTTGATTTAACAATAGACAATACAATGAGGAAAAAAAACAGTTGAAACATTCGAGAAAAAAATCATATGATTAATACAGATATAATAAAATCTAAAATAACTTACCTCACAGATTGTATAATTTTTAAACCACAATAACAATGTCATTTTTATATATACCCAATAGCTTACATAATATTTTTCCTGATGGCTAATTAAAATATTTAAATAAAGTAACTAGGGTTACGCAAAACGTAAACTTAAAAACATTTTCATGGCTAATTGTGATATTTAAATAAAGTGCCTAGTGTTACATTAAACGTATGTTTACTTAACATATTCTTCGTTCGCAAATTTTATCTTTTAGCTTACAGCCCAACTAACCAAGTCTAAAGGCAGAAGCTGATCTTAGAATGTCGTTTTCTTACTTAATACTTTTCTATTTTGCAAGAATTATCAATAACAAATACCTAATTAGAATTTTCAATCAATATTTTTTTATTTTCCCTGTATGTAAGCACCAAAACATTTATTGGTCAATCATATGAAGTGCTAAAATGTGTGTGTAAGTTGAAATTCATCAGAATTTCCATACTTTTCAAATATATTGTGTTTGTATTAAGCAAATATCGAAAGCATATAACAATTAACGATGCGCTATTAACAATCGACTCCAATTAATCAAAATAATTGTTTATATAGGCAATTTTAGTAGTGGTTATTTATTATTTGCATTTTTTTCAATAATATTAAAAAGTATATTCAAATTTACCAATAATATCAGGACTCTATTAATATATTGTAACGGTTAACTAATTCCAATAGCAATTACATTAAAAAACTGACAAATTCCAATCAAGTAAGCTGTGATTTGATGATTTATAAAAACTATTTCGCGCTGTCAAAATCTTTTGAAGCGTTCACATCGATCCTCGCAATAAAAACAAACGAAAATCAAATCAAGGCAATACTGATTGAAGATAAAAAAATTCAAAGAAATTTACCTGTCAAAATAAGTGAGGTTATATTTTTGTAAGTCGTATTAAAGGTACCAATAGATTTTTTTTTAAATTTTGTAAATAAGAAAAATATTACGCTTACCTTATTCTGGCAAACAACTCTTTCACATAAAATAAAAGGTTATCCGTTATTAATTTTGAATATTAATAAATGTTTACATATTTTTACTGAATCGTTATTATCAATTTCTACAATCACGCGGTCAATAGAAACACTTCCAGAGTTTAAGATTCTCAAATTTTCTACTTGATAGTAGATGGCGCTCAACAAAATTATCCACAACAAATAATTACATTCTGTCTGAGTTTACGGCAGAAGACAGTAAGAACAAAAAGATGTTGGTTGTTATAAATATTAAATTAACAACAAACCAAATTAAAGAGCTCAAGTCGAGGTTGGTTAATCGATTAATAAAATCAATAATAAATCAAATAATAAGAATAACTATTCAATAAAATTAATTTTTCTTTTACACACCGATAGTTATAAAACTGTCTCTAAATAAAATATTTTAATACCGCTCTATGGCATGTTGTTTATACATAAACGTCAACATCTCTCTCATTAAGTTAGGTTAAACTGTCAAATAGTGAAGGCATAAGGCGACTCGATGGGTAAATCGATATGTTTACTCTGAAATGCGATAGATGGAGACATTTAGACGATGTAAATTAAATAGACTTTCAAATATGTTATTTAATAGCTCAGATCAATATATTGATTTTAAATTTGGCAAGCTGTTGCATTTAAAATAGCATATTTTCGTAACAGAACATTCTCTCTGCCTGATTCACTGACGTCCAATTGGAAAAACATGTCAGTTTTCCCCCATTTAAATTTAGAGAAAAATTGGGTAAAGAAAAATATAGAAAAAATTTAACCGAGTATCAGTTAGTAGAAAAAATTATAAAAAACGGAATTTGGCGAGAAATAAACAATACATTTTTGGACTTAGAGCCACGGCTACTTTTTAATATTTTATTTGTTAATTTAATCACTAAATAAAGTCTAAACGGTCACGTATACAATAAATCAACACTAAATACAGATAAATGTCATTAAAATCATTTTCAATTATTATTAATTACTTGTATTTATCTGGTTATGATAATTTTTGTCACTAAACAATATTTTCTAGATAAATGTCCATTTTAACAATTAATATGTTTTTAAATCTTTATCAATAATTAAATTCCGTTTATATTTTTGTATGTTTAAGTCAATAAGTTCTTACAATCATCTTCAAACCGATTTTTCTTTGGTTATTTTTTCGAAAAATGCTGATTTTGGGTGGACAAATACATTTTTTTTCTTCCCGACATAAAAATACATATTTTCTCCAATTTTTAAGAAAATTCGAGGATTCTTTGGTTATAGTTAAACAAAAAAATGTAAGCAACGTTGTTCAAACGTTGCTCAATACATTTCCGTGCTCTTGAAGTAAGATTTGTAATTGACTTTCTAATCATAGCTTGGACATTTTTTGGATGTCCCTGGTATCGATCTTTTTTTCTGAATGCTTAGGTCCGTAAATTCAACCCCCGCGATTACCCTGTTTATTCCGTAAAATAAGAAAGCTAACTAACTCACCCGATTTAAGTTAAATAATTTAATAGTATTAATTTACGTTTCCGGTTAATTAGCATTTTTAGAAAGAGAGTCATAAAATAGTTGCCGATTTTATTTTCCGAATTTGACAAGTAGATTTCATAATTAAAAAGGTTAGATAACTCGCCTGTTTTAATTTAAAGTAATAAAAGTAATTGAGAATAAATTTATTAACTTTCTTGTTAATTTTGGAACATAATAAATTTTGACAAACCCTGCCGAATTATTTCATAAATTAATTAGGCTAAATAACTCTTTCATAGTGATTTAGATATTTAATAGAAGTTATTTTGTTTTTCCGTTTGCTTCCGTAATTTGATAAATTTAATTAAAGTCTGATTGAGTCACTCCGTCATTACAGTAACTATAAGGCCGAATCGAACGTTTCTTTTAAACGTAGTATTTTTTTGTTCAGGGTTAAATAGGGTTGGGCTTTGAAGTAGAACGAATTTTATTTTGTTACACTAGCTAAAAACAATATATGTGTCACGTTTATTTCCTGGTTTATATTCACCAACCTTACCTCTTTTCAGGGATATTAAAGGTATCTAATAAAGTAAAAATAATTAAGTCTGAAGTCAACTAGACCCCTGGAGAATACCGTATCTCCATCTGAAGTTACCTGTGCCCCTAAGAGGCCGTTTCTAAGGGTTGTGGAGCATACCACATAAAAAAACTGGCGCTCGAGCAATCCCCGTACTAAAGCGTCAATCTTGTAAGGCAATATTTTTCTTAGTGGCAAGAAAAAGCCTTACAAATTTTGGCATTAATAATCAAAGAATAACTCCCTCGAGCTAAAGCTGTCGGGAGTTATTCAGATTATTAATGCCAAAATTAAGTCTCGACGAATTGATCCTAAAATAAAATCGAAATTTAGATACAATAAAAATAGTAGGCTATTTGTCAAGGTCTTGGGATATTACTGTCGAAAACTCTACTGCCTAGCTGATTTCTGTTGACTATTGGAAAATTTGATTTGGATTTTATTATTTGGAAAACTTTATTTTGGATTTGGTCTACTGGAAATTAATTTGATTTAGATTTGGTACATAGAAGATTTTAGAAGTCAAACGGTTTGATAAATTTATTTTTTGTATTCTTTCGTCAATGTTTTGTTGAGTTGCGTTTTTGTAGTTTTCTTTTTATCGCCCTTAATTTTAAGTATTTTATTATTCCATTCAGCCTTGGTACCACAGCTAAATGAGAACGTTTCTGTTTAGTTAGTTGTTTTTGAACCATATTTTTTTGTTTTCGAAATTGCCATTTGAACATTTTTATATTTAATTTTCGCACTTTTGTATATGTGATTGTCATGAAATGGGGGTTTTTGAGATTTGCTGGTGAACAAACAGAAAAGTGCTGAAAAAAAATTTTCTCATGCGTTTTCAACATTATTTTGAAGTACTTTCTGTATATTTCCACATAAATACACACGAGGAATAGACAGTGAGAAGTTTATATAGAAATTATATGGCTTCGGAGGCGACATAAAATCAATGGAATTCTATTTCATAATGTAAGCGGAGTCCCGCGTTGTTTATTAATCCAATAACATTTATACTTGTTTTTTATGATGAACATAATATTCTAAATCTTAATAGGCGAGAATTTTTATATTTTGATGGGAGGAAAATAAAAAAAAAGGTAATTATTTTAATCTACAAAATGAAGACCCTGGAGGTTTATCTGAGCCATTGGGGTGACGCAGGGTGGGTTATCATCTGATTCCCTGATGATCAGTTTCGGAACACTGCTGCTATCGTTTGAGACCTTTGGCGCGCGGCAATAATGCAGTGTTTTTCCGTAAACGTAGTGCCGTGACGTAAAAGCGGAAAATGGACAGGTTACGGAGGCGACAAAAACCCCCATTTCATGACAATCACCCATATATTTAATTATTTGTTTGGGATTGGGGTTATTTGGTTTAATAAATCGGTGATATATTGGAGTTTTGTCTTGCATTTACCCCTTTTGTTGATTTTCAGAGGTAACTTAGGTCAGATAAGCTAATTTAAATCAACTGGCGCCTCCCGAGCATTTAAAAAAAAAGTAAGTTTTCGATCAATATTATAAATTGGAACCACGACCGTCTCCACTACAGAGCTACGCCGATAGGCATAAGGTTGAGATCGACAACCCACCTTTATATGTAGCCCTATATTGTTTTATAGGCGTATATGGTGTTACAGCATACGCTCTCAATTCTCTCTAGTGTTTACATCAGTTGAGTAAACTTTTGATTTTAAATAACCCCAAACATGGGAATCGATTGGTTTAAAATCGGGCCCGCTTGCAGGCCAGTTGTGAGGTCCTCCTCTGCCTATCCAACGATTAGAAAGTTAATTAAAAATCTTACTTCAAGAGCACGGAAATGTATCGAGCAAAATGGAGGCCACTTGGAACAACTGTTATAAGTTACAATTAACTATCCCGAGCAACATTCATAAAACAAACCAAAATAACGGCGCTGTTGATCATTATTTTCTTAATACACTCACAACAAATCTTTTCCTCTTTAATTACTCGAGAAGCTACTTCAATTCATAAAGTCGATTCATAAAAAATCTCGGATAAAATTTTCCGCTCCAAATTGAAACGGATATTATTGACTCGAAGTTTCTTTAGAAAACTTTTCCACCAAATATAATTTCCGGAAAGAACAGGTTTGATTATACTCAGGCAAGTAAGAACGCAAGTTTTATTGGAAAATAAAATTCTAAACTTTTGTATGCTACAGATCGGGATGAGTTGATGAAAGGTGTTTTTTAAAAAATGTCGAAAGTTAGCGGAATTATTTAAAAATCTCTTTATTAAACATTTAAACAAATTATCAACAATTAAAATCATTTTTGAGCACCTAAAGAACCATGTACGATGATATTTTGCCAACCAACTTTATTTTTGAAAAAAAAAATGTTTTCAATCTAAAAAATAAATAAACTTTCTCTGACACACTGCTCGCTTCATTCGCTGCATCGCAGTAACAGCGGCAATTCCAAGAGATGAGACGCGCCGATTCAATTTTCTTTTTAAAAAACTATACAGCCCGCAGTGAATGTACCTTCTATATCGTAACCAATATGGTGGTTTGTCTGTCTCTTTTTGAACTTTGCTGTTTTCACCAACCAAGATATTTGTTAAAGGTTATATAAATCCTCTTAAATGTATCTTAAACCTTTACCGAACTCCGTCAAATAAAATCAGATTACCTTTGAACCTGAAAGGTGAAACTGCTCTTGCTAGTAAAGCTTCTACAGCTTTTACTGCGCAGTAGAACAAAAGAAAACGAAAATGTTCGTAAAAAAGTTTAGAATACAAAAAAGTATGATATTAAAAATTGGTTCTAGAAATATTGCGATTTGAAGGTACAAAACCTGGGTTCTTTTAATAATAATAATTCCATTATTAAAAGAACCCTGGTTTCGTACCTTCAAATCGCAATATTTCTAGAACCACTGGACCAATTTTTAATATCAAACTTTTTTGTATTCTAAACTATCTCAAATTTACTCTCATGCCCTTAAGTCGTTTGCAGTTATATCTGGAGATTCTCCCCTTGGAGAGTTTTAAATTTTAATTTTTCATATCGACCTAAGAAGGAATTAGGTCAAACTGAAAACTTTGACTTACTTTCCGGAATATCATGATTTATTATAGTGCTTACCTAATAAAATATACCGTCATCTTTTTACCTTTTAAACGACCTCAAGGAGCTATTAGGGATCTGTGGAACGAGTAACGTAAACTTCCACGCGTTTTAGACATTTTTTTTTATTGAAGCTCTAACGACACATGCTAATATAAATCCTCGAATAGCGACAGACGCTCTAACCGCTGATCAAATTATTGTAGGCGTTAGATTAGATATAATGTAGATATAGATTAGATATAACCTAAGATTGGTTCATACCTATGATAAGTCTTGTATCCATTATTAGGGGTTAATCCCTAAATTATAATTGTTATTGGTTACCACGAGTTTTACTTCCCTACGACATCAGTACATGGCACATGTCACAGATGTCACAGGGTCTTTTAAGTGATTTTACATTAGAAACTGATTCATTATTAAAACTTTCGATATAAAACATCATTCTGTCTCTGTATCTGTAAAGCTAGAAAGGGTGGGTCACCCCACAGTACGTCGAAAACAAAACGTGTTGTTTGTGAGAGTGTCGGGTATTAGCAAAGAATGTGTTCGACATCCTCTGCACAGTGGAGTGTCAGATAACCCCATCCTCGCTACGTTCCACTAAGCACTCCCAATGATCACACTCACGACCGCATTTTTCTCATTCCATTTGCTTGTGAGCGGTACAATTAGAAGCTCAAGTGGAATGGATCTTTAACCCACCTAGATCCAGATGGTTTGGGAGTGCCTAGAGAATCTAAACGAACTAGGTAAGAACAGTGGCTGTCCGCAGGTTCTGTCTCTTCATAGTCATGTATTTTTTGGCTGTTTCGCTATTCAGATACTGTAGAAGTTCCTTGGCTAGATTGCAGCATTATTTATAATATAAACTAAATACAAACAGACATAGAACCTGTCACAAATTAGAACGCTGACCAGGTCCGTCCCATATTTCAATTTTCAAACGCGTCTGACTCTCTTCGTCGAATATTAATTCAAACAACATAAACGCCACCCCCTATATTGAAATCTCTCTATCTAGCCAGTTTCGAATACGTGAGTAAATCGATCCGCAAGATCATTCATGCGTGAAGGTAGGAACATTTGACAGCAGAATGGTTGAAAAGGGTACGAGCGCTATTTCAGTACTATTGTGAGTAAAGGTCAATCCGGTATGCATGACCGATCATCGTCGACTCGGTTGCAAACGATAAGATGTAAAGTTTCGAGAACAGTTTAAAAAAAACATTTCCCAAATCGACGATACACTTGTTAAATAAATAAGAGGATCGAAAGGGAGTTGGAAATATCTCGCGTAAAAAAAGAAACGGTTTTTTTTTTAAATATGCGCCTTCCCGAAAGATTTATTATTTTCTCTCAAAACACGTGTAGATACCGGTGAAAGATGGATTACAGATCAGCATCTTTGCGAGCGCGAAGTTTGTGACTAAAGGTAACCTCAATTATTAAAAGCGTTAGACTTGCGGTTTCAACTTTAAACGCAAAATTAAAGCGCGGGAAAGCGACGCTTTGTAAAAACAAGTTGGCTGGTGATAAATGACATATGTCAATTGACTTTTACTATAATTATGCAAGAGAAAAAAGAAGAATGAGAAATGCCAGGTATTGCGATATGTATTATAACTTCTGTCGTTGTCTGTATAAAGGTACAGTCACAGATTAGAGAGTTACAGATAGGAGGTCAGACAAGACAAACGAAATTAGACAGAGATAGAGTCGCACGCCAATTTAAAACTCACTTTGAAGGCTGTCAGCAGTCTATGTGTCAGCAAAAACACAATATTCTTCTTCTTAAAGGTCCAAGGTCAATGCTAATCTGTGGTACAGTCTTTCAACCTCCTGAGTATATGAGCAAGAGAGTCAGAACAAAGTTGCACGTATATTAGGAAGTGGTATCGAGTGTTTCACTGCTTTCCTAGCGAATTCTAGATGGCGCTACTTTTAAATTAAATTATTTACTATTTAAACTATTTAAAGCGTCAGGTAATTTGTCAATTAATTAAAAATAATTCATTATCGAACAACAGGAAAACAAAAGTAAAAAATAGAAGAAAAAAAAACTAAAACTCACCTTCGGCTTCTGCGTCGTAACCTCAGGATCGACTCTCGTAACCTCATATCTGGAATTGTTATTGATTAGCCCCATCAGGAATTCATAGCTCCGTTTTTCTCGGACTTTCCGATGGATTTCGCGATTGTTCATGGCCTCATGCGAATCCGGTGGACCGGTCAGCTCCGATGACGAGTCGTTCGACGGTTTCATTTCTCGATCGAGACGCTGAAAATTGCCTGGATTACAAATTTCATCTCGGCACGGACGAAGCGCCGATGGAATTAAAGTAAATTGGTTGAATTTCGAAGGGTCGAGATCTGTGTTGGAATAACATGTCCAATCAAAAACATCTTGACGATATCAAAATTGAGCCATGCTATTCCAGCTTCCTTCAGAACCGATCGGGCGCGTTTAGGGCTTAGCCGAGCTTTAAGAAAAACTATGTGTGTGTGTATACAGAACGCTGCAGAATTTAGTACAACGGTTTTAAGCAATTAGGTGACTATAAATAAGTTTCTAACTGAAAATTAGTATCATGACGCGTCTCTAAGGTTATTGGCAACCCTGATGTCACATTATTGACAGTAATGTCAGGTTAGTAACCTCCAATCGAAGTTGACAACCCTGTTGACAGATTGTTGGTAACCCTGTTGACAGGTGTCAAAAAGATGAATGGTGGAAACCCTGTTGACAGGTGACAGGTGTCAAAAGGTGCCTAAGTAAACCAGAGTATCATAACGCGTCTCCTCTACAAATACCGGTTAACGCTCTTAGACCATCAGTAGTACACAGATTCGTATGCACAGTCAAAATACAGTCCCTCTCGAAAAGTTCGAGTTTCTACGATAATCCTAAATTAATTTAGGAGGTTTCTAAGATTGTTGGCAACCCTGATGTCATGACAGGGGATCCTACTTCCAATCAAAGTTGACGACCCTGTTGGCAACTCTGTTGACAGGTGTCAAAAATGGAAATGGTGGCGACCCTGTTGACAGGTGACAGGTGTCTAAGTAAGCCAGATCATTAAGAGAGTAAAGGGAATTGAAAAAAAAAAAGATTTCGGACAATATTTTATTGTTTTGCGTACGGTTGGTGTCTGGCGGATTTGTATGATAGAGGTTTAGCTTTATATGGCCTTTTCCTGTCCTCCCATGCCAGCTCCAGAGTCTGGAAATTAATACATTTGAATTTCGCCGTAAATAAATTGGTCGTTGCTGTTTTTAAAATAACAAACCATCTCTATGGAACGCCGTTTATGCCGCAGATGGCGTAATAGGGCCATTACGTCAATTACTTTGGGGCGCAAAAGTATAAAACATTTTTTTAATAGCTTGTGCTTTTAGCGCGCCGTCAACGACCGCGGCCGCACATTTTAAAAACTCGTGCCGGAATCCGGGCACGATTTAGCGTAATTTCGGGGATAAATTATTTTCAGCAATATTTCTGATAGTGTGGAGGTCCTGAAATATATGGTAAAAGTTTCAGTTTCATCTGTTTAGCGAAAGAACGAATGGTGGTTTGCATTTTCGGTTTCGGGATAAAAGAATTATGACGTTGTGGTTATTGCAGAAAGGGCCGTTCTGCTGTTGGTTTGCTCCAGTGGCGTAGCCGAGGCCCCCCCCACCCCAACTAATTACTTTGATATACCATGATATTGTAACCTCAAATGGAATCCGCATATGAAGAACCTGACACAAAAAATCAGATACTTAGTATATAAGTTTAAATTTCTGAAAAATATCCTTGGCCTCAAACACCTGGAAATAATTTATCATGCCCTGGTTCAAACACACTTGTCTTATGGTATAATCGCTTGAGGAGAAGATAATAAAAATGATGTTAAACAAACCTTATACCTACCCAAGCGATGATCTGTATATACAGGGTGCGCCAATTATTTCCACTCGATCTCTGGCACCGAAACTAAAAGTTTTTTTGTAGGGGTAGACAGTGTCACTCGGACTACAATTTTAAAATATTTTGATGTATACAGGGTGGCTAATTTTTGTGGAATGAAAATTAATTTGGTTTTTTTAAATTGAACACCCTGTATACGATTATGTCTTCTGATTCTACTTAATATTAGATTTACGGTAGTTTTTTGTATTTGTAAATCCGACGCGGCGTTGACAAGTTATTCCTATTTTAAGCAGATTTAATGAAAAAACAGCACTTCAGAAATATTAGCACAAAAACCACATTTTTTAAAAAATTCCTCAAAAAAGCTACTATGATGTAAATGAAACATGCACCTATCACAATAATCACACAACATCTTCACCTGTTGTACAGGGTGTTTGCCGATGGCGTGCCAATAGTCTAGTTTTCAAATGGCAATAACTTAATTTTTTCAAATGGGACACCCTGTATATTTTTCTTTAGTTAGAAGCTCTCCCTAATACGCATTAAAAAAATATAGGGTTTTGCGCATCTAACTTTACTATTTAGTTTAATAATTGATGTTAAATGACAAACAACATATTTTACACAATTTTTAATAAGTACAAAATTTTACAAAGTTTAATCGTAAGAAAACTACAATAGTGAAAGTTCAAAATGTCTTCCATTTTCATTTATACATTTTCTTGCCCTTTTTTTCATTGATTTACGCACATCTCTTAGCATTGCAGGGGTCACCTGTTTAAATGCTGCAGTAATTCTTTCTTTCATATTTTCTTTTGTGGTAACCTCTTCTTTGTAAACAATATTTTTGATAAAACCCCCACAAAATCGCAAGGTGTAAGACAAGGCGATCTAGTAGGCCAATTTATAGGTCCTCCCCTTCCTATCCAACGATCCTGAAATTCCCTATTTAACCAATTGCGAACACCTAATAGGTAATGTGGTGTGGCACCATCTAATTGAAACCACATTTCGTTGCGATAATTTTGAGGCACATTTTGCAATAAGTTGCGAAAATCATGTTCTAAAAAATCTAAAAATATAGCTCCATTTACAGTCTCATCAAAGAAATAGGGACCAATTACATAATCACCTATTATTCCCGCCCACACATTCAAAGACCATCGATACTGTGATGTGGTTCTAAATAAATGTTCATTGTGGTCCGAATAATAATGGAAGTTGTGTCTATTTACACAACCGTTCTTATGAAACGTGGCTTCGTCGGAGAATAAAACTTTGTTTAAAAAGTTACGCTCTGTATTTATCTTGTTTATTAACCATCTACAGTATTCCACTCTACGCGCGAAATCACGTGGTAACAATTCTTGGTGAAGCTGGATATGATAGGGGTGATATTTATTCTTTTTTATTATGCGTCTAATTATGGTATTGGAAATATCTAACTGATTGCTTAGTTGCCTTGTGCTTATATTGGGATCTTCAACTATACTGATCATTACCTTATATTCGTTGTCAATAGTAACAGCTGTAGTTTCACGTGAATGTTTTTTATACTTGACGGTTCCTGTTCTATCAAATCTATTCTTTAAATTCTCAAAAGTATCCTTTTGTAGATGACGTCTTTCTGGGTACCTTTGACGATAGACCCTACTAGCAAGAAACGTATTTTTTTGACATTCTCCCAGTATCCATATCATATCAATATTTTCTTGAACACTATAATTCTTATTAAAATCCATTTTTTATACACAATACCGATTAAATATAGTAGACAATACAAAATTTTATGTTGACAATTAATGCCATAACAAAATATACCTACTGTCATTTTCATAGGTAACTTGATTTCTTATTAAAAATTGTGTAAAATATGTTGTTTGTCACTTAACGTCAATTACTAAAGTAAATAGTAAAGTTAGATGTGCAAAACCCTATATTTTTCTAACTGAAGAAAAATATATAGGGTGTCCCATTTGAAAAAATTAAGTTATTGCCATTTGAAAACTAGACTATTGGCACGCCATCGGCAAACACCCTGTGCAACAGGTGAAGATGTTGTGTGATTATTGTGATAGGTTTACATCGTAGTAGCTTTTTTGAGGAATTTTCTAAAAAATGTGGTTTTGGTGCTAACATTTCTGAAGTGCTGTTTTTTCATTAAATCTGCTTAAAATAGGAATAACTTGTCAACGCCGCGTCGGATTTACAAATACAAAAAACTACCGTAAATCTATTATTAAGTAGAATCAAAAGACATAATAGTATACAGGGTGTTCAATTTAAAAAAACCAAATTAATTTTCATTCCACAAAAATTAGGCACCTTGTATACATCAAAATATTTTAAAATTGTAGTCCGAGTGACACTGTCTCTTTTAGTTTCGGTGCTAGAGTTCGAGTGGAAATAATTGGCGCAACCTGTAGAAGCAGAAATAATGGATGTTTAATTTTCAGATAATTAAACATGTAAACTCATATTCGTTTATTCGTTCAACCGGCAACGCCGCACCAAAATACGTTGGCGAGCGGCGTCAAACCAGGAAGCGGTGTCGACAAAGATAATTTTTTGCTCTATTTCACAATGATGGTATCAAGTCATAAATTTAACCGTCGCGTCTAGACAATAGAAAAAATTTTACATGCTTGTTTACGCGGCTCACGTTAAAGAATCTTTCGAGAAGGTGTTGCGCAATCCGGAAAGGAAGATTTTGAAGCGACGGAGGTTCGAGAATTAAAACAGTGTGCTTCTAACTGCGAACCAAGTTAGAACCCTCCGTTGCCCAGCTCAACGTAAAATTAATATTTTCTGAATGATGTGGTCATTTCTTTAAATTAACTATAATACTTTGTTCACGATTACTAGTTTAATGTAATCTTTGTTACGTTGTTGTTTTTTGTTCATTTATTTATTTAACAAGTTTAATAAATGGTTAAATAAAAGTGTCCATTGTTTTTGTTGGATGAAGTTGAGAAGGCAAACCTACTACAGCACATTTCTTCAATCTAAAAATTACAGTCCACTCGAAATTCGAACTACGATGCAGTTTAAAAAGGCGGTAACACATTGTTGGCCGTCTTGGGAAACTGGCACAACATAGGGCTTATTCCAGAACCCTCAACAATGGACATTCGACAACTCTTCTAAAAGTGTTAATCATAAATATAACACGAGGTCTAGGTTAAATTCCATTGACATTCCAAGAATGTTGAAGACAAGTTATATAGTGTTATTACTTTCCATTTCAAACAAATGAACTTTTTATCGCTTTTCAAATCCAAAATAAAAATATGGATATTAAATACACCGAGACATCAGCTAATTGATATGAAGAATTACTGACCAAATAATTATAAAGGTATCAGAAAATGTTTCGTCTTTGTTTCTTTGTTTTTTTTCTTTCCTATTTTGCTGGCACAACAACACGGATTTAATATTAAAAAAAAAAGTTAATGTCTATAGACTATACTATATTTTACTAAAATTTTTTCTTGTTTTATATATTCTTTTAAAAGGTATACTAATTAATAGCCAACACCCGCGTACAGGCTTTGCCTTTGTGGGTTTTTGTTATTTATTTACTTGCCACACTGAATGTTAATTGTATTTAAACTATATACATTTTCTGTATATTTTTTGTTTGGTAAATAAATATTATATTATTGAGTTTTGCAATTTTCTTTTTCTCCTGACGATTAATATAATAAATATCTGGTCACCGAGCTTCGCTCTTAATATTCAAATCTACATTTTTAAGCAGCCCAATGAGTATATAATTTAAGTATATTTATAACATGACAAATTATTAATTAATTCGCGAAAATCACGGAGTGGGCGACATCTACTTGAACTACTGATAGGGAGATAAATAAAAAGTTGATTGGCGATTGGCTTGAAAGTAGGCGGGAAAATTAAAAAAGCTGTCAGTGTTAATTTTCAATTGGCTGCAGATGTTGTTGACGTTTATCAACTGCTTGTCACAGAGGTTAGTTAAATGCATTAAAGTTGCCTAGTTTCTGGGGATTTCACCCTTTTAGGGCAACTTCTACTGACGCTTGATCTTCGCGAATTGTCACGGTGGACAGGCCCCGTTTCCGGGACGTGCAACAGCAGCGTGTAGGGCACACGTCCCGTCAACAGAAGATCGCTCAGCTCACTCTATTTATCACTATATAAGAAAAACTCTATGTTCAATTGATTTTATTATTTTTTGATCTGCAGTGAAGGAAAATTATAGGTCTGATATTCATACTTGGGTAAAAACCTCCACAAATACCTGTGACCAGACTCTCGAGGTGTGGCAGATATTGATATCATATTTTTTCAAAAATTCTTTCTCTCTCTCTCTCTCTCTCTCTGATCATGAAAACTTAAATATTAAAACTGTCCGCATAATAAAATAGTAGCCGTAAGGGGTAGTCTCACATTATCGGGGAAGGGAAGACAGGTGTCCATTTTAACAGTGTTACTCAATGTTCCTATAAATATTTACCTAAACCCATGATTTCTGAAATTGAATTGGCAACGTTGTATTTTCAACTTTGAATTAATAAGATGGCTGTCATTTGACAAGCAAATTATTTATGTCCGTCAAATGAACCTTTCCTTTTTTATATAAAGCGACAAATTTAAAATTGAATTCTTTCTGATTAAAACGCCAGAAATTAAATAAAGTCAAACCTTTTTACTACTATACTATACAGAAGAAAGGAGTGCAGTATTTAATTTGCAGAACGTAGTATTTTTACCTCATCCTTCAATGCTTATTTGTAGTTAAAATTTAAATTTTAATACATCTGATCGGCCTAATATAGTTTTTGTCTAGATTCTTGTTTCCGTGGTTTTTACTGTAATAAATTTGTTCTTTTGACAGATAAGTCAGACTTTATTTATTCATAGCCGTATCGTATGTATTTTAATTGATTCAGAATTTTGTATTAATATATATTTCAAAATGGCTTCATTCTAAAAATATTATCAGTCCTCCTAAATCCTTGAAGGCAGAATTATTAGTAATAGCAAGGCAACATAAAAACAAATTCAAAAAATATATTATGGATGAGATGGCCAGAGAAAAAGGAATTAAAATTCTCAGATTTCCTCCGAACCACGCAGAGTTAAATTCCATTGAACTGATCTGGTCTCAATTATTAAAAGGTTATGTTTCTCAAAACAATAAAACATTTAAATTTCCTGATGTGCGAAATTTGTTTTTGAAGGCAGTTTCAGATGTAAATAGAGAACATTGGGGAAAATGTGGAAAATTCATTTAGGAAAGTGGATATATCAATGGATAATTTAATAGAACCGATAATAATAAACATCAGAAAAGACAATTATAGTGATGCCAGTAGTTTTAGTGAAGACAGTGACTTTTAAAGATAGTTCTTGAACTAACTTTTTTTTTAATCTTTGAGTTTAGGTAAGTACTGAAGCGTTACTTTTAATGCCAAGAGATTTAATTTAATCCCAACATATAATCCTCCTTGTTATTTATTGGTTAAATTTAATTCGTTCAATGTTAAAGTGTCGGATGCATAAAGTTTATTTTTATTTTTTGTAAATAATATAACTTCAAAATTTAATCTACGAAGTGCGTATATATATTTGATATGCTGTCACCTTATTTATATTATAGAAACTTATTTTGCAAAGTACGCCTATGGAATGTGACGTTATATCCCCACTTTTACTGTACTCATCTATCCTTTATAGTATATATTACTATAGAAACAAATTATTATTATGTGCCGTTGCTAGGAAATAAAACTAAAAGCTTAACTTTTCTTGTAAATATCTCGGAAGATCGAATTTTCACAGACATGGGACCTACATTTTTCGCCGATTTAGATAGGAATTAGTCTACCCTGAAAGTTTCATTGAATTCTGACGAGTGGATTTCGAGATCCTCTGGACACACATACACACACACACACACATACAAACCTTGCTCGTTTAATAGTATTTGATATTCTCATTGTTATTATAGTCTTAGACTACATTACTTTGAATTTATAAATTCAGTTCTTTGTTAAATTTTACGTAAATACTTTAAAACTGTTAGTAAAAATCTCTTATGGGCTTTCAATGTTAAATTCTGATATGTCAAATTTTATAAATTCTTTTACAATTACCATGCTAGAACTAATTTAAAACATTGTTATTAAATTACATTATGTCCTGTGATTACTCAAAATACATTAAGTAATGGTTTTATTCATATTAATAAACTTATCTGTTTCTTTTTAATTCTTACAATATGTTTTGAGGGTTGTATATTTGTTTCTTACGATTTGCGGTTGAAATATGCGTCTTAATTAGCTGAATGAATAATAGATAATTAAAGTGTCACTGGGCCCCACGTTGGGCGCCATCGTGACACTTGATATTTTTACCCCTGACGTCCATTACCACAACCCCATTTTTTCGCTGCAACCGATCTTAATCTCTTTTGATTTTCAAACATCGAAGCGTAATCAGATTTCTTAACGAAAAGCGACATCGAAAATTTCATTAAAAATAAAATTGCGATCCAAACGACTACTTGCTAATCTGCTCGTGATGGATTATCAAAAGTTCTACAAAGTGAGGTTACTTGTTAATTAATACTCAGGGAATAATCAATTTTCATTAGAATGCCGTAATCAGACGGATGGAGTAAGATGGTTAGATATTTATAGCTGAAGGTTGAGCGGCCCTCCAATTTACATGGGAGTCCTGGAAGATTGCATCCGCTGCTAGAATAGGTTATGTCTTGAGTATGTACTTGAAATTTGTGTTAAGGACTCTATTCCGATGCAATGGTGCTTAAAAAATTTATTATCAGCACGATTTTACCGCAAGCTCTTAGATACCGTATTTAATTTTATATTCCTTTGTGCTTTGGGAAGTTGTGCAGCACTTAAAAATTTCAAATCGGCAGGATTTTGTCTATAGCACTTATTAGAAAATAAAATTCAAGATGTCGTATTAAAAAACTAATATCTGGTCGCTCTTAATATTCAAATCTACATTTTTAAGCAGCCCAATGAGTATATAATTTAAGTATATTTATGATCTGACAAATTATTAATCAATTCGCGAAAATCACGGAGTGGGCGACATCTACTTGAACTACTGAAAGGGAGATAAATAAAAAGTTGATTGGCGATTGGCTTGAAAGTAGGCGCGGAAAATTTCAGTGTTAATTTTCAATTGGCTGCAGCTGTTGTTGACGTTTATCAACTGATTGTCACAGAGGTTAGTTAGATGCATTAAAAGAAGCCTACTTGCTGGGGATTTTACACTTTTAGAGCAACATCTACTGACGCTTGATCTTCGCGAATAGTCACGGCGGACAGGCCCCATTTCCGGGACGGGCAACAGCAGCGTGTAGGGCACAGGTCCAGTCAACAGAAGATCGCTCAGCTCACTCTATTTATCACTATATCGATGGTTTAGCGCACACTTGTGTTAAGTGACTATTTGCTAATATTTCACAATTTAAATTTAAAAGTTTGAAGCTCTAGCTCTCTGTTGTTTTACATTAAATGTATCTACCAAACCCTTTTAATAGTTCTTCATTGTTTCTGATTACATATTAAAGCAAAATAAGTTACTTAATTAGCAATTATATTACAAATTCACTAATTATAGCACTTAACACATTTGGAAGTGAATCCTGTGCATTTACCTCATTTGTGTAACTACTTGCAAGTAATTAATTTTTATGTTTAACCCGTTAAAAATAAATCAAACGCAGTTTTCAAACAAAAGAAGTTTATTGACGGCACAGTACCTGAACAGAAAGTAAATATTAGTTTATTTTCTTAATAATACAAATAATAATTATAGAGAACATCAGTTTTCGGCGTCTTCTTCGTCATAATCTGACTCTAAGTTAATGTGGTTAGCAGTTGGTATTCCTTCAATAAATTGTGTGTAATCCTCTGGGATAACTTTTAGTTTTAACAGCTCTATAAGGTCTTTTTTCTTTGCTTGTGACACAGGGAGCTTCGAACTATACAGCTGTTTTAAGTTGCAAGAAGTAGAAATTTTATTTTTACCTCATCCTTCAATGCTTATTTGTAGTTAAAATTTAAATTTTAATACATCTGATCGGCCTAATATAGTTTTTGTCTAGATTTAATCTTGTTTCCATGGTTTTTACTGTAATAAACCTGTTCTTTTGACAGATAAGTTAGACTTTATTTATTCATAGCCGTATCGAATGTACATTAATTGATTCGGAATTTTGTATTAATATGTATTTCAAAATAGCTTCATTCTAAAAATATTATCAGTCCTCCTAAATCCTTGAAGGCAGAATTATTAGTAATAGCAAGGCAACATAAAAACAAATTCAAAAAATATATTATAGATGAGATGGCCCGAGAAAAAGGAATTAGAATTCTCAGATTGCCTCCTTACCACGCAGAGTTAAATCCCATTGAACTGATCTGGTCACAATTATTAAAAGGTTATGTTTATCAAAACAATATAATATTTAAATTTCCTGATGTTTTAAATTTGTTTTTGAAGGCAGTTTCAGATGTAAATAGAGAACATTGGGGAAAATGCATTGATCATGTTAAAAAGGTGGAAAATTTATTTAGGAAAGTGGATATATCAATGGAACATTTAATAAAACCTATAATAATAAACCTCAGAAAAGACAATTATAGTGACACCAGTAGTTTTAGTGAAGACAGTGACTTTTAAAGGTAGTTCTTGAACTAACTTTTTTTTTAATCTTTGAGTTTAGGTAAGTACTGAAGCGTTACTTTTAATGCCAAGAGATTAAAAAAAATTTAATCCCAACATATAATCCTCCTTGTTATTTATTGGTTAAATTTAATTCGTTCAATGTTAAAGTGTCAGATGCATGAGGTTTATTTTTATTTTTTGTAAATAATATGAACTTCAAAATTTAATCTACGAAGTGTGTATATATATTTTATATGCTGTGACCTTATTTATAATATAGAAACTTATTTTGCAAAGTACGCCTATGGAATGTGACGTTATATCCCCACTTTTACTGCGCTCCTCTCTCCTTTATGGTATATATTACTACAGAAACAAGTTATATTATCTCTGTCGTTGCTAGGAAATAAACTAAAAGCTTAAAGATCGAATTTTCACATACATGAGACCTGCATTTTTTGCCGATTTAGATAGGAATTAGTCTACCCTGAAAGTTTCATTGAATTCTGACGAGTGGATTTTGAGATCCTCCGAACATACATACATACATACAAACCTTGCTCGTTTAATAGTATTTGATTCAATATAAATAAACGCACGACATGCCTTAGTGCCTTGTTACTTGTTTGGTGCTAAAGACGAGGCTTAACCAACACACAGGCGAATGTTTATTGAATGTGCACCAGGCAAACAATATATTCTTCAATAACTTCACGGCGGATTAAATGATTATGACCGCGGACATTTTGATTATTATATGTTATTCCAATACGTCAAAAAACGTGAAATTCCGGACACTAAACAATAACAAGAAGAAGAACTTTTCACGAACGTCTCAGCCGGCAAACTTGTAGCGCATCTCCAAATAGTGAGAGACAATCTAACTGCTGAGCTTCTGGCTCAATGCTGGTAATGCCGGCAATATGCTGGCCGCGACAAAGTTACATCGGCAAAATGATGGTCCAGTGTATGGCATATTGTAATCGGATACCTATAATCCAGCCTGTAATGGGGCAATGAAGGCCCGGAGTGTGACGGCATAAATTGTTTGCAGTGTTTGCAAATCTGGCCAGCATAAGGCATAATTGTTTGCTGGGATCTTATTTGAGATATCTATATCTTGTAGGAACTTTTAACAATAAAAAACTGATTTAAAACTAACGAAATAAAACAGAAAGTATAGCGATTGCATCAAAAACAAGTATGTGCATCAATCACAGCTATTTTTTGCATCGGTTAATCCTGAATCAACTCCTGAACTTCATATACGTATACAAACACTCATTCACGAATTTTTTTATTCCAGCATCTGTTTCTAACGCCGCGAATTTTTTGGTAAGCGCTTTTCCACCGCGGATTATACTTCTTTAACACACTTTGCATAAAAGAGGAAGGATAACGGCCTCTCTAATCAGGGGGGCATCTCAAACTCCGCATAATAAGGCATTTAAGTTGACGTTGCCATCATCGCTCAACATATAGGCGACGTTGCAGAAAGTTCGTACTTAGAATTTGCTCTAACTTCATGGACAAGGAGTTAGGTGTTCGCGTCGTTTGGTTTATGAGTCGGGAGATGATCCAAAGAGATCTTGGCCTATATATGGATTCGTTTTTTATTCCTAGTATCAAGTGGCGCTTCCAGGATATAGTCAGTGGGTTATGTAAGTCAAAAGTTATTCAACATAACCTCATAATTATCAAAAAAGATGCTAGAAACCGTTTTTTTGGGGTTTGTAATTTTTATCCTCCGTAAAAATAATTTTGTTCAATTTATTATTGAAAAAAGAAAGCTGAGAAGAAGATGGCAGCAAACTAGAGCCCCACAAGATAAAAATATACTCAATAATGCTACCATGTAGCCAAAATCTATTTTTTATAAAGTGTAAAAAACGTTTTTTTACCGTGCTTTATTCTCAAGAGAAAAACAAATACGCTCTGGGTTTTACGTGATATATTTCGTATGTAATTTTTCGTTTACTATCGGGATTATTTTGAACAAATGTATAAATAGAAACAAAAAAAAACGTATGTCTAAATCTCGTTACTTTATCTGGGGTTTACTGCAACGTTATATTTTTATATGACAATAAAATAAGGCTGTAATCTCGTGAAGAAACTTGGGAGATACTTTAAAATGGTTTATTTTTATTTCACTGGGATTTTCATTTATCTAGTAAAAGAGAAAGAGAGATTCATAACGAAATGTAAAAAGTAATGGAGGAGGACGACCGATTTGTCAAACCCTCTGGTATTTAATGATGGGGCAACTTCTTATGTCGGTGAAAAAGCGTATCAATTTAGAACATGAAAGGAACTCTTCCAAACTGTGCAGTTTCGAAAATAGACATTGACTGTGTAACAAGGCCAATGGGACACCCTGTATGTAGAAATTCACAAAAATTAAGATTGACATTTAGTCACGCAAGGGTAAATAGCTTGGGAACCAAAATTTCATTGTAAAAACTTTCTAGAACTTTCTCAGAAACACGTCACTGTAAGTTCAAAAAACAAACCAATTAAACTGATTTAAACGGCATTCAAGCAACAAACGCATCAAAAGCTGACACTTCGTAACGTAAAGACAGTGCATTTGGGAATTCAAAAGAGACCTTAGGTAGTAACATATGTAAATTAGGTTAATAAACAGGCATGGTCTTCGCGCCTTGTGAAATCCAGACAGGTTTTTGGGGTTTCCTGGCTGTTATTGAAAACCCTTTGTATTGCGAAGCCCACCCGAGGAAATAGGTTAATTAAAGTAATCACAACTGTTTACAACAATTGCGTCTTTCAATAAGAAAGAGCTACATCAATCCCTCATCGCTGGATTGGACGAAGTGTTCAAGAGGATTTGATATTATCCAGCTTGTCTTACAGCTCTCTCGATCTGACGATCTCATGGAGAGTACCTGTGCTGATGTAAAGTCGCATTGGGAAACAGCAACAAAGTCTATACTGAATAGGAAGCCGTGGGCGGACTAATCGGAGCTTCGCACCGGCACCGGCACCGGCGCTGACACTGGCATCGCAATGAGACCAAATCTTCTCTTTACTCAATTTTGTGCTGATATTCATCACAATTGATTCGACCATTACTCATTTCGCGATCTTTTATCGCTCTGGCATATGCAAAAATTTTTAATAAAGTATCCTCGCCACACACATGACAAACGATAATGGGAGTTTAAGTACCAGAAATAAAAAAAACTCACAGGTGATACAAAACTTTAAATTGCAGAGACATTTTGAGCGAAACCACACGGCGACTTCATGGCATTATGCTAATTCGAAAGGAGAATTCTTCCATATCCGCGCGGAGAATTGAAATTTAACCTCTTTTGTTTGTAAAAGTAAATTTTCTCAACTACGGGGTTTCCCAGTAAATCTGTTTTAATGGAGCGGAATATGTGATGTTGGTACAAACACTAGATGTCCGTCAGGTTACAAAAATTCAATAAATAAACGTTTTAAAATGACTTTAAATTAAATTAGATCAATAAAAGTGCATAATATAGGCCAGTTGGCATGAACATTACTCGAAAACCAAGTCAGTAAGTAATCTCAGTAAAAAAATGCATATCTGGTTAGGAAAATTCAATAAATAAATGTTTTAAAATTAGTTTAAACTTAATTATGTCAATAAAAGTGCACATTATGAGCCAGATGGTACGAAACTGCTTATAACAATGAAATAAAAAATTCATCATGTGTTCAAAAGATGAATAAACCAGCAAAGGGTGAAAAAAACAATGACAGGGTGTTATACAAATCTAATAAAAAAAAGTTTCAGTGTTACCAAACCTGCAGAATACTTTCATTGTGAGACCCTGTACCCTTAAAGTATCGAAACTTAACCTCTTTGTCTTTTTCGAGTAAAGTTGCCAAACTATTTAAATTTTTACGTCCATGATGGGAAATGTTACATTTTATAGGTAATGCAGTCGCGCCCGAGAGACCGATAAAACCGTTACAATAATCAACCATAAAATGAGTAAACCTATACTTCTCACACGTGTGATTTGATGTATATCCCTGTCTATACTCATTCATTCTTGTTAGGTATGTTGTTTTGGCTGCATACGTCACTTATGCTGCCAACTTCACTGACTGCTAAGTAGAAAATAATTATTAAAACACTTTGTTAGCGATACCACGAATCTCTAAAATTTCCTTTCACAAAACGAGTCATATTACAACCAATAGCCAAAGCGTAGCTATTTGATATCCAATTTATTTCACTACAAACACATTTAAACGGAATTTGCAAGTGAAATATATCGGGTTCATCTATATTTACTAATTTTGTTAAGCGGTGGAATAATAAATCGTAGAATCATTATCATAATATTTCTTAAAGGAAATAAAAAACCCTTTTGTAAAACTACAAATACCTTAAGGAGACGTCCGGCATTAAGTCACGCCCCTTTTCAAGATGGCCACCCCTGCTGTCATATGTCAACTGCCACCTGTCATGTGTCAACTGTCATCTGACAACTGTCATATGTTGCAAATATGGTAGGGGAATGGTGGCAACCCTGTTGACAGGTGTCTGAGTAAGCCAGATCATTATGAGAGTAAAGGGAATTGAAAAAAAAAAGATTTTATTTTTTTGCATACGGTTGATGTATGGCGGATTCATACGATAGAGGTTTTGATTTATATGGCATTGTTCTGTCCTCCCATGGCAGCTCCAGAGTCTAGAAATTAATACGTTTCAATTTCGCCGTAAATAAATCGGTCGGTGCTGTTTTTAAAATAACAAACCAACTCTATGGAACGCCGTTTATGCCGCAGATGGCGTAATAGGGCCATTACGTCGATTACTTTTGGGCGCGAAAGTATAAAACATTTTTTTAATAGCCTTTAATTAAAAACGCTTTTGTAAAACTCCAAATCTCTTAAGGAGACGTCCGGCATTAAGCCACGCCCCTTTCAAGATGGCCACCCCTTCTCTCATATGTCAACTGTCACCTGCCATATGTCAACTGTCATATGTTGCAAATATGGTAGGGAAATGGTGTCAACCCTGTTGACAGGTGTCTAAGTATGCCAGATCATTATGAGAGTAAAGGGAATTGAAAAAAAAAGATTTCGGACAAAATTTTATTTTTTTGCATACGGTTGGTGTATGGCGGATTCATACGATAGAGGTTTTGCTTTATATGGCCTTGTTCTGTCAGCTCCAGAGTCTAGAAATTAATACGTTTCAATTTCGCCGTAAATAAATTGGTCGGTGCTGTTTTTAAAATAACAAACCATCTCTATGAAACGCCGTTTATGCCGCAGATGGCGTAATAGGGCCATTACGTCAATTACTTTTGGGCGCGAAAGTATAAAACATTTTTTTAATAGCCTTTAATCAAAAACGCTTTTGTAAAACTTCAAATATCTTAAGGACTTCCGGCATTAAGCCACGCCCCTTTCCAGATGGCCACCCCTTCTGTCATATGTCAACTGTCACCTGTCATGTGTCAACTGCCATCTGACAAATGTCCAGGTAAGAATTCAGTGAAGTAGAAACAGAATAACACGTAGATGTTTGCCTCTTGCATATTCCGCTTCTGGGGACTAAAAAATGACTTCGTATCGGGAAAAAGGTTATCTGACAGAAGCAAAAAGAAAAAGTAAACACATAAATCATACATTTTCGGATGATTTTTATCTGATTCGAGCGGTCAAAATAAATTTTTCCTCCCTACTCAGAACCGTAAAGAAAACACAAAATAATCATGTCGATCAGCTGTAGCTAAGTGCTTTCTTGGGACGTGATCTCCAGATCCCATCTTGAACTAGTTTGGAATTCCATTCTGGCAGTCTGTTAATCGATTTACTTGGGAAGTTTTTTTTTTTGTTGGAACGGAGAGATACACACAATGGTTGGAAAACTTTTAGATAGAGAGTCGAATATAATGGATCGAGTTTTTTGTTACTTATTACCATATACAGTGTATCAGAAAAGATATTAAAGTAAACAGTTTTTCGCGAGTCGGTAGGGCAAAAGATCGTGTTGAAAGTTTTCAGTGTAATATTGGAAATGGGACAAAATAAAAGTTTTAATGGTTATGCTGGTTATCTTTACTTTTCAACGAAATTTTATTCAGCTCAGATAATAATAAACAGAGCGGAATAATATATTCTGTCACAAGCCAGTTGAGAATGTTGTTCTAGCATTGCCATAGACCGAACAAATTGTAACGAAAAAACAAACATTAAACTTTATACTACATTTTGATGCTCTATGTCAATATAAAATCAAAATTTTAAAATTCAAAATTTTCCTATTTTGGGCGCCATTTTGAAGGTGTTTCTGAAGAAGTACGATTGGCGATACTCTATCAAAATGAAAGGATCTTTATTACTTTGATTATAGAAATATTTATTGATTTATTTATTTATTTATTGAGCTCAATATAAAATGTTGGGTACCTTTATTATTTTAATTCTTTTTGTAGGATTTCTCACGATTCTGCTTCAAATCGGTATTATCATTCCATAAAATAATGACAATAATTCAAATTCTCGCAGTTGGAAAAAAAATAAACAATTTAACAAACGTCACAGCTGTCAGCATAAAAATCCACTTGGAAGGGATCTGCTTTATCGACAGGATAAGTGAAATATCCTTGTTATTTTTTATTGTATTTTTGAAATTTAATTACTTATTGATAAATTGTTTAATACTGATCTTAAATTGATTGTTAACATCTTCAGGGATGTTACCCGTTACAATAGGTTTGTTCCAACATAACACAAAACCAGTTTTCGTACGGTCGGGATTCTGCGCAGTCTAGATTTGGTGACACCGATTCTAGTCTGCGCAGAATCCCGACCGTACGAAAACTGGTTTTGTGTTATGTTGGAACAAACCTAATATATTATCATAACAACCACTCACTGATCAACAATCAATCGACTTTTTCATAGTTAAATACACATCAGCCAATATTCCTTTTTTCAAAATTCCTTACTCTTCGCTCGTTTAGCTTATGACACCAACATACTTTCCCTTCAAAAAAACGTAAAATATCTACTAGGTACACACATAAATTGGTTCTTAAATATTCCATAAGAATTGATTTTTGTGGCCTACTTTTTAGCTTAAAAGTAATTTGATGGGGTCTTGAATATTTTATGGAAAAAACCGTGAAAGCATATGTCATTTTTCACCCATCATTTTCATCCCCCTTCTACTTATTCATAGATGTTAATGAAGCGTCATCGTACCTGTTAGAGGTATACCGTTTTGGGTATATTATCATGGGCGTTACAGATGGTTTTTCAAACATTGTTTTAGATAAATAACATCTATGTATTTTAAATTTACAAATTTCTATGGATGTTGTTTAATTTATTTTATTTTTTATTGACTTTTAATTTTAAATTTTAGTACTAATTTACTTACTTTATTAACCAACTTTTTTTTTAAATAAATTTAAAATGTATGGGAAATATTTTTATTCTTACCTCCGTAAGCTCAGACAGAATGCATTGGGCGCCATCTACTATACAGAGTAGAGATTCTTAACCTCAGGTATGTTTCTAATTGGCTTGTAATTTTAAAAATCAATAATAGCGACTACTGAGATAAATTCATAAACATTTATTAATAACAAAAAAATCAGTAACGAAAAACCTTTTAGTTGAATGTGCAACAAATATTTGGTCGAATAAGGTAAGTGTATTTTTATTTACTAGAAAAATTAACAGTTACAAGTGAAATTTATTGTTATTTTCTCACCTTATTCTCCAATACTCTAACCTAAGTTATTTATAGGTTAAGTAATTTTTAACCTTAGAAAAATTAGTTATGACCTTTTATTGTTTTAAAATGTCGATATTTAATGAAAATTGGTAGCTTTATTTTTCTTTTTTCTTGAAAAATGGAGTCACTTTTTGACAGGTAATGATTTTTATTCTTTTATCAGCGTTGCTTTGACTTGACTTCGTTTGTTTTAGTCATGCAGAGCGATGTGATTTAAGCAAAAAGCCTCGCTTAACAGCGTGAAATATTTTTTATAAAAGCCCAAGTCATAGCTTACTAGATTGGAATTAGACAGTTTTTTAACTTAAATTTTTACAAAATTCAAAAATTATTAATTTTTATGCAATTTTTAATTAGCACCAAATTAATCTAGAGACAAAAAGAATAATTTTGATGTAATTTTTGTACAATTCCTACTTAAATTAACTTATACAAAGACTTTTTTTTTAGTTAACCATTACAATATATACGTCATGACTTTTCATCTAATCAGATATATCTGAGGTTATTTCTGGGAAAATGAAAAGTTGTTTTATACAATTCAACGGAGTTGAAAAATATTATTTTTCTTTGTTCGTACGGATAATATAAAGTTCAAAGCATCGTATAGGTCACAAAAACAATTTGAAAAATCATCGAAAGTGTAGCAAAGACACTTCCGCTTCCGACTTTTGTTTTCCTTTGGTGTGACAAACATCATCTCATCTGTCCCTGTGGAAATAAAACATTTTCGATAAACAACGAGATAAGGTACGGGCTCTGTTATTTGGGGCTTTGAAACTCATTGTTTAAAATATTAAATTCAATATAAGAGATGTTAAAAATGCATAAAAGTCATAGAAACCGATAACTTCCTCTGTAATCATTTAGAATATCTTCCAGAAAGTTACAACTTATAATAGACCGTTAATAATAGTTTCAATATCTTAATTATGTTTTAGAAATACTCTCGAAACTGAATACATGTTAAATATTCGCGAGCATAGTTGATAATTGAAATATGCTCCGAGATATGTGTATACATACAAACAATCTGATCTGAATATTTGAAAGCCAATTAAGTAAGTTTCCCAACTACCGGTAATAGTTACCAATTGCAATATTAATGCTCTTAAATCAAATCATGCTGAAATTACAGGCTCTCCCGATATATCGTGTATTGAATTCAGTCAAATTTCACTAATGAATTATTACCGATACCGGAAAGCATGTAAACATATATGTATGTTTATTATACCTAACCTATAAATCAGTAATAAGGATAACATTTCAAAACCATTGCGGCTTTTAACGATTTTCGTTTATTGAACGAACGAGGTTTGATGGTTAAATTGAACAATTAACTACTCGAAGGGTGGGCAGAATCGTGATTTAGGTCGCGGTTATTGCGGGAAAGTGAGGAAAAGCCAAAATGATGTTTTTCCGAAGAGAATTTATCGAGAGAAAACTCACCGGAGATTGAGCAATCTCTAGAGAAAAAAATGTTGCCGAAAATGATTTCGATTAGAGTTACATGAAAGTTTAATTAAACGAATTGGTTGAAACGTGGGTGAAGCCACGCCACTTTTCAAGATAACCGCCTCCACTTTTAAGTCACGCCTCTTCTGTCATATGTCAACTGTCACATGTCATCTGCCAACTTTCACATGCCATTTGTTAACTGTCAACTGCAACCAACCAGTGGAAAATTGGAAAAGTTGGTATGCTTAGCTAAAATATGTATTAAACTAAATTAAATTACTTGATCTGCTTCTTGACCGAAATATTAGTTGCACAATAGGTTTAGATCTTCAAAACATTAAGCAGATTTATCGTCCTGGCAGATCTGGAGTCGGCGCGAGTTACATGAAAGTTTTATTAAAGGAATTTGTTGAAACGTAGGTTATAGAACGATATGTTTATTTCTTCACCCCTCACTCCTCCACTTTTAAGACACGTCCGTTTTCAAGATGGCCGACTCCACTTTTAAGCCACGCCTCTTCTGTCATATGTCATCTGCCAACTTTCATATATCATTTGAGTGGAATTTGTCTATATAAAGACCTAAAAACTTAATTGAGTTTACCGTTAGAATCGGACTATTGCTTTGAGTTATAAGCTGTAAAGTACCTCTGTAAGACATTGCTACGGTTTTACTGGTGTAACACTGCCCATTCGAGTCAGACCATGACTTGATAGTAACTAGATCTTTGTTAATGCTAGATTGTAATGTCTGTATATCACAACTACTCCAGGTTACACTCGTGTCATCGGCAAATAAAGTAATTCTTCCACTTATTTTTAAGTCTGTGATATCGTTGATGAATAATAAAAATAAAATTGGACCTAATACTGAACCTTGAGGTACTCCACTACTTTCAAGGTAAGTTTTAAACCATTGCAAAGGAAAACGCCATAAATTTGTAGTTTCTTATCTAAGATTTCATGATTAACACAATCAAAGGCCTTTGCGAAGTCACAAAATACTGAAGCTGTGAAAAGTTTATCACTAAGTGATGTATATACTTCATTACGAACGGAAAACATTGCGTCACTAGTGCATTTTTTAAGTAGGAAACCATTCTGAGGTATTAGGATGTTTTGTTTGGAAAGAAAGGGCAGTAGGCGACTTTTCATTAACCTTTCTATTATCTTCGATAAGGTAGGTAATAAAGCAATGGGTCTATAGTTACAGGTTTCGGTTTTGTCGCCACCCTTATGAAGCGGGATTATTATAGCTGTTTTTAGACAGTTCGGAAAGATACCAGATTCGAAGGATTCATTAATCAGTGAAGTTAACATGTTAATTACTACATCAGGTAAATTTGAAAATATTTTAGTGGACAAGCCATCATTTCCACAGGAAGATTTATTTTGCACTAGTTCGTGCTTATCTACTGGTCCTAGGAAGAAACTATTAGTGATCTTTTTAGTAGGTCTGAGGAAGGAGAGAGCATCCTGACCCTGAGCTATGTTAGAGCTGATATTCTTACTTACATTAATGAAAAGGTTCATTTCTAGTAATGTTTTATTTGCTGCCCTGTTTATTTTATTCACTGTCTTTCAAGATTTCCCTGTCTTTAAGATAGATATACTACCGTTTGCTTTGTAGCCTTTTGCTTATGGAAATTTACGTAAGAGTTAGAGTTCTCGATGCCATTTTTCCTAGCGAGGCTAATGCAACTCATATTTCTTTATTTACTCTAAAAAATAATGCTAATTTTAAAGAAAACAAAACCGTTCGAAAAGCTGTTTCATCATCGTGCAGAGCATTATTCCTAGCGCGTTCAAAACGCAGAAAAGAGAAAATCTGTGTGGCGATATTTCATAGCCTAGATTTAAAATAGAATCATTTATTTTCTCTCTTGCGGAGAGTATTTCAACGTATCCAGGGCTATACGCCTCGAAGACAGATAGCGTGAGATGTCAGCTTTATTTTGAATATTCATTGTTTCTATTTAATCCAGTTGGCAAAAGTTATATAGACGGAATTTGATGTGAATAATAAACAGTGCGTGTATGTCGAGCACATTTCTGGAGTTAATCGCGTTTATTTCCGAATTTGTATATTCCATTAAAAGAGGATGTATCTTTTAAACAAAGCGCCCGACTATTAATTTTATAAGAGCGGGATGTTTGTTTTTGGATAATCCAATTTTATGTATGAATCGAATAGAAAATGAACAAAACGGAATGTTCTTTGTTTAATGAGGAATTAAAGGAACCAGACTACAGCATTTTATTTTTTTTATTATTGATTGTTGTTCGTTCTATGCTTGTTTGTAGTCAAGTAGGTCAGGTTACAAAGTTAAGAAATTTCTGAAATATGCCTTTATTAAAAATAGAAATTGGATCCATCAAAGGGACCCCAATTTTTGCATCAATCGGGATGTAAACAGATGATATTACATGCCAAAACAAAATGTGAAATTTGAGAACTTTTAACATGTTTTCGTTTGATGAAGTGGAATCGAACTAGATTGAGGATAGTGCACGTAAATATGTATAAAAAGTAAATAGTATATGTGGATACAAAGGTCTTAAAAACACGCGCGATTATTTGAGCACGACGGCGTAGTGATTAAAAATGAATTCTAATATCGATTTTTTAAATAGTACAGCAGAATCGAGGTTAATACCGCAAAAATCTAATGATGCGTACAAAAAAGAATACGACAAGTTCATCAAATGTATGAAAGAGCAAAAGATAACAGATATAATCGAACGAGTTGTGTTTGTTTACTGTGTATATGAAACAAAAGGGGAAGTTCAGCGTATAAGATGATTGAATCACCCTATACTCTGTTCTACCACTCAACCAGAAATAAAATGTCGATGCCATATTATATAAAAAATAATATATCAAAACAAAAACATAATAATCAATTTTAATTGAATTAACATGCATTAGATTCTGAAGATGTTCCTTCTTAACGAAAGTGTCAGAAATTTGAATGAAATGAAATGTTTAAGATCCTCATTTATTTTGTTACATGAGTCAACAATTGTATAAGGTTTAAAACTATAATAAAGTTGGGTATCATCTGCGTAAAGATGTATGTTACAAAATTGTAAATTGTTGACTAGGGTAGATGAGTATATCGCAAAAAGTAGAGGTCCCAGAACAGAGCCTTGCGGGACTCCACATGTTATATTCACGTACGTAGATGATTCACCTTCAATTTCAACCAATTGTTTACGACCACAGAGATAAGATTCGAATAATTGGAGAGCATCTTTAGAAAGATCTGTATTATGAAGAATTGCTAACATTAAATTATAGTTAATCGTGTCGAAAGCTCTGCTAAAGTCTAGCAAAATCAGAACGGTGTACTTACTTTGATCCATAGCTCTTACAACATCATCAATTATAGGAAGAAGAGTACAACGGTACAACTGTAGTGATCTATATGCTTTTTAGTTGTATTTCTATAGCTCGCTCAAGAACTTTCGATAAAGTTGGTAAATATACTAATTGTCTTTGAATCCAAGAGGATTATTTCTGATTAATATATCAATATTGCGGAAAAAAAAGTTATAACTAAAACGGCCAAGAGAAAAACCTGGAAAATATTTTCAAGTTTCTAAAATGGCCGCTAGGGGGCGTAACTGCAATCTTGAATCTAAGAAAGTGATGTTTCTGTGAATTCCGCTATATTAACCTAACAAAAAAATACATGATCTTTAAAGTAGAGGATAATCTGAATCTTTTCTGTTTGACAATTTTTGCTGCATCTCTAAAAATAAAGTGGTGGGGGGTATTCAAAGGTTTCAGTAAAAAACACCCTGTATATTCGAAACGGCTGGGCCGATTTTAACAAACTTGAGCTAGTTGAAAAGAGCTATTCTTGGGCTACAATTGCTATAATATTTGAAGTTTTGTTAGTTTCAGATGTCGCCGCTAGAGGGTTTTTTTTCGACATTTCGACAGAAATGCTTAATTTTCTCAAAAAAATTAAATGCATTGTATGATTTCTTTTTCATGAAAAAGTAGCTAAATGATGCCTAAACAAGCTCGCGAAAACCGCATCTCGGTGTCTGGTTCCTAACCTAAAATTTAGGCCAAAGAAAATTTTATACGTAAATCTCTTAAATATTAAATATTTAATTTATTTAAAGCGATCTGGCGTTTTTCAGCCAACACATAGGAAATCGGTCAAATTGGAAGATTTGGTAAAAAAAATTAAATTCTGAAATTTAAAAAAATGGTGTAAAATATGCAGAAAAATTATTGGCTGCATCAAAACTAGAAAAATATAATTTTATAGAACATTTCCAACAATCCAAAGCCATAAAACTAACGAATCGCAAAAAAAAATCCAATTTCTCCAACTCCTTTCAATCCTTTAAATCTATTAATTAGTGACTTTTAACTTTAATGGCCTTCTACAATAGTGCCAACCAGTCGAACGACAATTTCTCTAGTTAATCTAGAAAAGATTTTGTTCATTAAACGAACTATTTGTTAAATGCCTCAAATAAAAGAAAAATACTTTGTGTAGACTATGTCAAAAGAATTCGTCTTATGTGGCTTGTTGTCTGTACGTTCTAATCGGATACGAGGGTTTTGTTGTACCAAATTCTAAAGAAGAAGAAGAAGAAGAAGAGAGAGTGAGACAATTCGAACTTATTGGAAAGTCGCGCACAGTAAATTGAATGAATATACAGACTTAAAAGGTAGAAAAACAAAAAGTAATGTACCAAACAATTTTACGAAGGTAGATTTTTTTTTAACCATAAAAATACCAAAAAAGGACCATGGGAGTGATAAAACTGCATAAGGGATGTGAAATAAAATCACACAAACAATTTTGAAAATCACAATTCGTATAAGTGTTTACAGCTAAACAATTTGACCAATATTCCACTTATATATAACAAATCCTCAAACATTTTAAGTGCCTGGAAAACCAATATCCTCAAATTGTGGACATTGCTATCCATCGGACCAAGTTCTATGTGTAATAACCGAGTAGAAATTTAATTCCGAAGATAATCTAGTTGAAGTGATTTTCATGGATTGCGTGTTATGGTAAAATTGAATTATATCCAATTAATTTTGTATCAGTAACTGAGTAAACCATCATAGGGGTTATGTATTATGAGATTATCTGTACAGTACGTCCTTCGATGATGTCGAAAAGTTTGCTGATAATCTTGGTAGTTTAATCGTATAGACGATTCCTTGGCATTAAAAAAAATCAAAGCGTAATCAAAGCAATAATTTTTGGAACAAAAAAAATCTTAGCAGTATGTGTGTTTAATTTTCAACAACAAAATTAAACATATTACTCAAACCGACAACATCTTATCAAATATTTTAAAAACATATCATAAATTTACGTAGTATCTTAAATACGTGTATTTTATCACGTAGCCCTTTCGATAACAAACCGACAACATCGTACCAAATATAAAACGGAATTTTTCGACAACAAACTGGCAACACCGTAAGACATGTAGAGCTCTCAACGAATCTTTTGATTACATGTATTTTGACACGTAAACCACGATTTAATACCTTTAAAATAAAATTCAAATTTGTGTCTCCAACGTGAGAGACGAAGACGGACACAACACAGCCATTGCCGTTACAGGGCTTGTCACGTACGACAACAATATACACAGGCGGGACGCAAATTTTTTAATCAGTGCACCATCATCATCACTCCGAGATGCATCATCTCGTAAATTCTATATCGATCATCGCCATACGCGCATCAACGGTTCATTCTTTACAATTACATATTTTATGAATGATGTAATTTAGTTTCGTTATTTACTAATATGGTTTAGTAAATTAACCATGTACTTTTATTGTTAATTTGTGCGTTGTTGCTTCGTTATTTTAATAATCCGTTAACTACATATTCCATATGTTGGTCAAAAAAAGAGTTTGGAATCAATATAAATACCGAGATCTTTGACCACCGAAACTTTTGTTAAAAGTTCATTATTGAGGAAATATTCGTTTTTGACAGTGTTTTTATTCCTTGAGAATGTTATACATTGACATCATTTTTTTGTGTTCAGATAAAGATGGTTTTGCTGGAAATACAGAGTCAGACGATTTAAATCTCTTGGATCAGGAGTTTTTTCGAAAAAATTTCATGTCGTCAGCAAACTCCAAGAATTTTGTATTAATTTTTAGATAATTAAACATGTAAACTCATATTCGTTTATTCGTTCAACCGGCAACGCCGCACCAAAATACGTTGGCGAGCGGCGTCAAACCAGGAAGCGGTTCATCAAAGATAATTTTTTGCTCTATTTCATAATGATGGTATCAAACCGTAAATTTAACCGTCGCGTCTAGACAATAGAAAAAATTTTACACGCTTGTTTACGCGGCTCACGTTAAAGAATCTTTCGAGAAGGTGTTGCGCAATCCGGAAAGAAAGATTTTGAAGCGACTGAGGTTCGTCGAATTTAAACTCAGTGTGTGTTTGATCGTCAACCGATTCACTACTCCGTCAAGTGCGACGTATTGCAAGTTCCTTCGCATAAGGGCTTGTTAGGGATATTATATGTCCAAAATTCTCTGACAAATTATTCATAATGCCTCCTAGTACGGCGAATCAGTGTGTATCTAGCTGCGAATCAGGCTAGACCCTCCGTTGACACCAGCTCAACGTAAATTAATATTTTCTGAATGATGTGGTCATTTCTTTAAATTAACTATAATACTTTGTTCACGATTACTAGTTTAATGTAATCTTTGTTACGTTGTTGTTTTTGTTCATTTATTTATTTAACAAGTCTAATAAATGGTTAAATAAAAGTGTCCATTGTTTTTGTTGGATGAAGTTGAGAAGGCAAACCTACTACAGCACATTTCTTCAATCTAAAAGTACAGTCCACGAAATTCGAACTACGATGCAGTTTAAAAAGGCGGTAACACTTTGTTGGCCGTCGTGGGAAACTGGCACAACATAGGGCTTATTCCAGAGCCCTCAACAAAGCAAGAGGAGATATCGTTAATGTATATGTTGAACAGAAGGGGCCCCAGGTGTGACCCTTGAGGAACTCCTGAGATTATTCTAGAAGTAGGAGAACGAAACTTTCCGATGGATATAGATTGGGATATGTTGCTGATGTAGGAACCAAACCACCTAAGCAGATTGCCATGTATACCGACTTCGGAAAGCTTTCTAAGTAGGATGCTATGATCGATTTTATCGAAAACCTTACTACAATCGGTGTAAATGGCGTCTACCTGATAACCCATGTTCATAGTTTCAGATATATAATCTATGTAAATAAATAAGTTGGATTCGATGGAACGTCTCTTTATAAAGCCATGCTGTTCCCAATTTATAATTGATTTCACATCTGCATATAGAAAGTCGGTATAATTGGTCTATAATTTTCAACCAGATATTCCTTACCAGATTTAAAAATAGGAACAATGAGAGCTGTTTTCCAAACTGTTGGGAAGCAGCCTTCGTCACGTGATTTGTTAAATAAAATATGTAGTAATACTAACAGCTCGTTTGCACAAGACTTTAAGAATAACTGTTTCCATGGTGTGGATTTGGGTAAGTGTTGTCTAACTTAAATTCATTACAAGGCGGGTTAAAAATTGAACTGAAGTGGTCAGAAAATAAATGGCAAATATGTTCGATATCCGTTACCATATGATTACCAACCTTCAGAGCATCAATAGCAGAAGAACTACCCTTTTTAGATTTGACGAAACTCCAAAGTTGCTTCGGATCATCACAAATACGCGTTTCTATTTGTTGAATGTAGTTTTTATAATCGATGTCAATTAGATATTTCGATCTCCCACGGAGTAATTTAAAAGTTAGATAGTCTAAGCAATCTTTGTATTTTTTCCACTTTGTGTGAAATTTCCTCTTTTGCTTTAGTAGCGTTTTAGATTTAGGAGGAGGATCTGGTTCTAAAAGTGAGTTACAGTCTCTCGCTCACATATCAGAACTTTAAACACGTTTATCACTCCAAAGAAATCCAACACAATCTCTCCTTTACCGGCTATTGATATTATTTTGAACTAGTACAAGATATTAATTTTTATTCCAAAAAAAAAACCTACATTTACATTAATCTAACAAAACTTAAAACTTAGTGACCCTTAATCCACTGACAACACTTTAGGGTCACCCTATAAAAACATTCGATAATTTAATTACTTAAAACTTCCCAACAATAACAATCTTTTTAATCTGCGTTTAATGTTGTTATATTCAATAAAGAAAATCCTTTAATGACCGCTAAACTCGCGTTATTAGCAAGTGTAGTAAGTTTTCTTGGAGCGATTCCATAAGTTTGAGGGAAAACTTCCTTCCGAAATTTACGATAAATTCGAACAAACTCCGAAACAAGTCTAATGACGTAGCGCAAAAATTATCTTCCATCTCTTTAGCTAGAGAGAGATATATCTTTTAATTCCGAATATATAATGCGGTGCATTTCTCGCCAGTGTCTGGAAAGTTTGAACATCACTCAGAGAGTGCAAAAAAAAGTCCTGCATTGGCGGAACAGGGAATATTCCCATGAGAAGGGAATGAAAATATTCCACCGGAGCTAAGATAGACTTACATTAACTCTAAACGTTTAACTCTCTTGAATTGTCCCACTAAATAGAATATGCATGGATCTTTCTTCCTAGCTGTTTGTGGTAGACGTCACTGTTTCTTATTTGTATCATTTCTGCACACCGATATCTAGAACTCGGCGTACTAGAGGTGATAAAACTCCATTCCGACGATGACCTAGGAGGACCACTCATCGGGAGTATGTACAATGGGTCAAATGTGGCCTAAATGCTGTGGAACTAACTCACCATCCCTACTCTACAGATACAGAGATACCCTCCCATAGGAGGGTAACAGTGCTGTTCTTTCCTAGATCGTTTAGATTCTCTATACTGTATTTGAAAATCAAGAGAGAGTAAATTCCCAGAAATGTTTTGCAGTTATCATTGTTAAAGGCAGTAAACCATAGACGTGCGTTTTCAAAATTAAATTAATATGGAAATAGAAATATTTAATTTGTTTTAGTTATTTATACCTAGATTACCAATTTTAGATAGATAAACATAATTCGTAAGTAGTAATTTAATTTGGGTAAAATGAAGAAAAAGTCAATATTATTTTAGGCATTTTGTTTTAGGCATATGTTTATTTACAAAATATGTATATAATATGTACAGATAATTACAATTATTTATAAATTAATATGAGGAGCTAAAAAAACAATTAAGTAGGTATATGAGAAAAAAAAAACCAACCGCAAGGATAAAATTTGACGAGCAACATGCAAAAAATACGACAATATTAAATCTTAAAAAATAAAAATCTAAAAATAAAATTAAAGTACATAAATTAATAATTTTAAAGTTATGGTTCCTCGCACTCTGTGTCACAAGATTCACCATCTGATTCTAGAGAAATTACAATGGGCTCTATAGTAATATCAATTATGTTATCTAGCTCCCACATTTTTTTTTCTATTTCTGTAACGTGTCTAATACATTTTTGCCAATTTTCACTTGTTACTTCAGATATTGCCTTATTGAAGAGATTTTTAACATCTGATAATTTAAAAGTAGTGTTATTTCTGGCAACATAACCTTTAACTTGAGCCAATATTAATTCTATCGGATTCAGCTCACAATGGTAGGGTGGTAAACGAAGGATTTCAATTTCTCGTTTTTTGGCTATCTCCTCAATATTATATTTTTTATAATTTTGCTTATGTTTTTTAGCAATAGTTAACAATTCTGCCCTCAGCATTGTATTGTCAAAGGCTAAATTTTTAGAAGATAACCATTTTGCAATTTCACCCTTTTTCCATTTAGTGGTTGGTAAAGGTTCAAGTAATCTGGAGTGGTAACTTGCATTGTCCATTACAATAACCGATCCTTTTGGTATGAATTGAATCATCTGTTCAAAATATTCCTCAAACACGTCTCCATTCATTTCTTCGTGATAATCAACGGTTTTTTTTGATTCAAATAAGAGTAAACCATTCTCAAAAAAACCGTTTGTACTGCCTATATGACAAATAATTAATCTTTTACCTTTTCCTATAGGTTCCTTAAAACCAGTAGTATATCCTTCTAGAAAAGCTTGATGGGATGATTTTATATTTTTGTCTTTCCAAACTCTTCCTACACAATGTCCTTCATTAACCCATGTTTCATCTAAATAATAAATGTTTTTATTTTGAGCTTTAACTTGTTGTATTCTTCTGAGGTACTGTCTTCTCCAACATACAATTTCTTCAGAATCAATTAGCATTGAGTGTCTGTCCATTTTTTCAAATTTAAAGTTTAACTCATGTAACACTTTCCATAGTTTATCCCGGCTTAATGTGGGTAAATCAACATCATTCGTAATGGCTTGCAAAACTTTATCTAAAGTTGGTATTTGCTTGTTTATAAAAAATGAGTGAACAAGCTTACGAATAGCATTTTTAAAAAACTCGTCCACGTTGACTTTTAATAGTTTTGGTCTACCTGGTTTCGGCTTTGGTGAGGTTACTCCACCTGATTTTTCCTCCTTTAGAACTCTATATATTGTAGATTTTCCATATCCCATTGCCTTAGATGTTGTTTCAACTACACTGTCAATAGTGTTTGAGGGATTTTGATGTTTAAAATAGTGGTACACATTCACTACAGCACTCTTTTCATTGAGCGATAAATGGTCTAATTTTAATTTTTTCACTGGCGTATACTCACAAACTGCTTCCATTTTTAGTCACTACTATTTGTCACGTTTATCGAAAATCAAATAACTGCATTTCTAGAAACTATTTAAGTCAAAATATCTGTCATTAGAAGCTGTTGCCATTCGGAGGTCGTTAAATAACAATTATCCCTTTCTATTCTGGTTACGCCTATGACGCACGTTAATCCTCTTAGGCCTACTGTAGTAACAATGAAAGATCATAAAATAATGTGATAGTCCAAGAAATTTAATAAATTTTGTATTGAAATTAACAAAAACAATTTAGAATGCATTACAAATATTGAAGTTTTACCGCACGTACTGTACTATAGTTTTGCATACCGAATTACTTTTTATTCTGGGAATTTACTCTCTCTTGATTTTCAAATACAGTATAGGCACTCCCAAACCATCTTGGGAGTATCGCACATCAAATAAAACTTGTTCTGACAATTACAGTTATACGCTTACATACATTCGGCAATTGATTTTTAGTTATACCTATAGATAACTTATTAATTAGTAACAACGGAAAATAGCGATGAATAGTAACGACACTATCATTGTTAAATTTATTCTAAATATCAGGAACGCAATCAAACGTTAATGCATACATGGCTAGGGTATTATGCAAAAGCTAATTCATATTCATAGGCATTATATTTTCGCATGGTGCAACCAAATGCGACGTCGTTCCCCATTGGGCAAGATATATTTACTGAACTATCACTATAACTAACCGAATTTCAACAACTCATACGATTTATGGCATCGTCTATCGATCCCTCCCCCGTCGGGCGATTGTACATTCCGTCAATATTTAGTGAAGGTGGTGGTGAAATCTAATTCATTTCAAACGCTTTTCTTACCAATGTGACATATTTTGATGATTTAAATAAAATAATATTTTAGAATCCTTTTTTAACTCAATGTTAGAAGACTAGAATGTCGGAAAATTCGTATTTGTCGCCTTCTACTGTCAAAACCGATAAAGATATTAAAAGGTGCTATTCAGCAAAACATTTCTACATCCTTTCTTAACGTCTCTTCAAAAAATGAAACATGTACAACTATTAGTTTAAGAGTAATGTCGTATAAAAGACTGAAGTGTTAGTATCATGAAAAACTAGATTTAGAATTTGTCGCCTTCTCCTGTCAAAACAGATAAAGATATTAAAAAACGGTCTTCAGAAAAATATTTCTACATCCTTTTTTAACATCTCTTCCAAAAATGACAGATGTACAACTATTATAGTCTATTTTTATGGATGAGAGAGTATTAAAGTAATAAAGCGTTCGTAATCCATAGGCGTACCACTTCTTTTAGTAGACAGTTAAAATATTTTGTGAAGTTATACCTCGAGTATTTTCGTATGAAATAACCTTTGTATAATTATAATAAATATATCGGGTGTACACTTATATTTTCACCTAATTAACCTGCTTATAACTTCTAAGCAGCTGAAGGTAAAAAAGTGCAATTTTTTCTAAAATATTTTATTTTTCAACAAGGTATGTTAAGAACATTGTGTCAAACGGGTTATGTAGGTATAAGGGTTTAAACTTTGACTTTAAAACAACGTTACGTTCATAAATAATAATTTTAATATAAAAACTACTTCTTACCTACAAATCCAAATCAGAATCGAAATCAGAAGATGAACTGTCGCAACCAATATTTACAATGAGTGGCTCGATCATTTCATCAGTAATATTGTCCAACTTCCACATTTTCTCTTCTTCTTTAATCGTATGATTTACTGCCTTTTCCCAGTTTTCAGGCTTCACATTATTTACAGCCTCCAAAAACAACTGTTTAACATCACTCATTTTAAAAGAATTATTTTTTCTTGAAACTTCTCCCTTTATTTGTGCCCATATCAGTTCAATCGGGTTTACTTCGCAATGATATGGTGGTGATCTAACCACCGTCATCCCACGATTTTTTGCAATTTCATCAATTTCCTATTTTTTTAATTTCTCTTTATGAAGGGAACACAGAACCGGGATGGAACTTAATATTCTTTGAATTTAGCCAATTCTGTAAATCTTTTTTTAACCACTTGGTTGTGGGCATTTTTTCTGTAAGTCTCGAGTGATAACTTGCATTATCCATTACTATTAGAAGATCTATCATTTGTTCGAACCACTCTTTAAAGACATCAGCATTCATGTCCTCATGGTAGTCACCGGTACGAGTAGATTCAAAAGTCAATAAACCACCTTTAACAAAACCGTTTGAACTACCGATGTGTACTATTATCAGTCTGCGCCCCTTTCCTGATGGTGGATTTAAACCAGTAGATAAATTATTTAAAAAAGCCTGTCTTCGACTTGTAACAGTTTCATCTTGCCAAAATTTATTTGGTGTATGTCCCTCGTTGATCCATGTTTCATCTTCTTTGTTTTCTCATTTCTTTTATAGTCCTTAGGTAATTTCTTCTCCATACTACAATATCGCTTCTTTCTATTAAAATAGACTTTCTGGAATGCTTTTTCCATAGAAAACCTATTTCTTTTAAAAGTTTCCATAGTGTGCTTCGACTCATTTCAGGGTAATCCTTATCATCTCGAACCGTGGCAAGAACTTTGTCTACTGTCGGAAATTCTTTTCTAAAGAAGAACGCATGCACTTTCCTTCGAAGTCTTTCTTTCAAATGATTTTCTATTTGAAATTTTGGTTTTCCTGGAGCTTTACATGCTGTTTGAAACTCGCCACATTTCTCTTCTTTAACAACTCCAAGCGTACTACTAACTAATTCCACTGTGTCATCAACACTTTTACATAAATGTTGGTCTGTAAATGATTTAAAACCATTAAATATTAATGTTTTTTCATTAACTGTTAAAGGACCGATTTTTTGTCGTTTACGCGGTACTTCCAAATTTTCCATGATCACACTAGAATTCACAATAGACTGCACACTGCACCTTGCATGTTGCAACTAAACGACATTTAGTAAGCTGCCAAGAATACACAACTGGACCTCCTTACTAAATGGAAAACCTACAATCGCATTTTCGGTGAAATTTGTTGGTAAGGGATTTATCTACTTTTAATTCGATTACTGTAAGAAATTCTTGGAGTTAAAATAAAACAAAATTGGCAAATAGGTACTTATTGAAAATAATCTTAAGATACGGCTATGTTATCTTTAATACACAGGGCGTTTGGCCTGTCCAAACCTTTTTCTATTGTTCTGTACAGCTTATGGTTATAAAAGACCAATAAAAGACCCAAAACTTGTATTAGCTCAGGTACATTTATGACAATTTTAGAAAATATTTAGATTATTCCGTAAAAATATTTAAAATGACCGTACTAAGTTTTGAATTAGAAATGCTGTTTTATTACTCTCTCATACATAAAAATAGACCATAACCAGTTCATATAAAAAAAATCGGATGTGGCCATGCACATGACTTTACCATACTTTAACGGCCCTACGGGCTCATAATCCAATTACTCGTACATATTTAAGGCAGGCCATGCCTGGCAAGAGCGTACAATTGTCTCTATGAAACAAAACACTTCTACTGCGCTTGCGCTATTATGCAACTATGTTATTCCATATTTTATTTTTAACTCGCTTATAATACAAAATTTGAAAAAAGTTTTTAAACAAAATTTATAGTAAATTTAATTTAAAATAAATTTTTTCTCTTAATATTTTTACATAAACTTAATAGAAACGATAATAATTGCGAAAATCTGAAAATTCTCAAGAGTAAACCCCCACTTCCGCTTGTCTGATTTTGCCCAAAATCTAATCAGCTCATTAGCATGTTGTAAAAATGCTAAATATAAAATTTGGTTAGGAAATTCCGATCGCAGTTGGAGTCAGAGCGCACACAAGTTTTTCCCTACTACATACTACATACTACATACTCCATACTCCATACTCCATACTCCATACATACATTTCTGGAAATGGTCTTAAATAACTTAGGGGGTCTCAAAACATGTAAATCCACTGAAAGCTGAACTTTTTTTTTGCGATTACAATACTTTATTTATGGTAAAGTAAAATCCTATTTAAAAGTGGAATTCAGTGCGCTTGAAGCTTTTGACCGTAATCACGCGCTGTGCAGATGTTTTCGTTGTGTTTACACTTCTTTCCTTTAAGATGGACATACTATAGGTACTTTATTATGGAAAAAAAATTCTTTTGATTTACTACCAATATAAATTCGAACTTCGATTATTTTCTTCAATCATTCAATCATTTTGTTTTTTTTTTGTTTTTTATGGCTTTTATCACAGTTTTTTTAAAATGCAGTTTAAGATTTTGTTTCATATTATCTTAAAAGACTTTTATGCGATTTTTAACATATGGGTACAATAGAATATTTAATAAAAATACACAAGATAAATTTTATTTTTTAATCGAGAAACTTTTCCGTTATTGATTCTCTCTCTGACGTTCTAGCCCTTCCGGCTATGACGTCATCGATATTGGAAAACCTATTATACTTAGGGTTCAAAGTTGAAAGGTCAGGAACTACACATGAAAATAACTTTATGATCACTTCAGTTAATAATTAATACATTTAGTTTAATTGCAACAAAAACAAAAAAATTGACAGAAATTAACTGCACAATTATTCATTAAGTAATCAAATGTCCTCGTCTCTGGCAACACCTTAAACGGTTTACAAATTATTTGTTTATTTATAATTTCTATAAAAATAATAGCTCTAATACAATATTTTAATTCTTCCATTTTGTCAGGGTTTCTTTTGTTGAATACTTTTTTGAGGTAACCACCCAAAAAAAAATTTGATGGATTAAGATCCGATGATCTTGCCGGCCATTCAATCAATCTGCTTGGAAATTTGATTCGGCTTCTCAGGTAACTTGAATACTTTTTTTACTTCCTATCTAAGAAACACTAACATCAGGCGTTACACAAGGTTCTGTTTTGGGACCACTTTTTTTCAATTTATTCATAAATGATATGAAATGACAGAAAAATGGTTTTTTTCGCTGACAATTCCACTCATATGTAAAAAATGCCATATACAAATTCAAAAATATATTGTAAACGAGTGAAATACCTAACTTTGTCTAATAATAATAATAATCAAATTTCTACAAATAAATAACAATAAATGATCATTTATTTTAATCTGAGCAACATTAAACGGAACGTGTTTAATCAAATAAAATTTCAAATCAATCTGGAAGTATCAATTAATTCATGAAATGTTAGATTTCTGAAGGTTAAAATTAACATGGAAACTCCATACGCAATTTGCATCGACGATTTTAAGACGATTACAAATATTTTGGCAAATAATAAAATAGTGAAAATCAAAACTGAATAGTCTCAGACAAGTCTGCAATCGTCACATCTAAGTGGAAGTTATTATTTTAAACACTATGTGAAAAAGAAATTTTCATATAACCTCAAAATGAAATATTCAAATTTAAACAAATCATTAATCTAAATTTAGGGGAAAGTAAATGGAAATTAGAAAACCATAGTTTAGGAGTAAACTCCAACTTTGTCGCATCCTCCAGTCAAAGTCAACTGAGCTCATGACTCCTCTGGATTTAGTGCACGTATGTTTCATTTCTAAAATAATTTTTAATGTACCACTTCTACTAAGAGCTACAATTTTATAGTCGACGTTCCTAGCATATCGGCGTTTCAGCGACTGCTGCCATCATAAAATGATTATATTATTCTTAGGACAGCAATATTAAAGGTATCGGCATAAATCAAGGCATCTAGCGTGAAAATATGGCATCGTAAAAGCAGCACAACCTTCGTCTTTTTTGGTTGAATTTTTCATTCCTTAAATGGCCCGCCGAACGATAAATTACGACGTGCGATTTATAAGACAGCCCGAGCTGACTGCGCAGATATCGCTATAAATTTACAATTTCTATGAACTCCAACGGCTACTCTACAATTATTTTATAAACAGGCGAATGGATGGTAGGCGATAAAGCGATGTATAAGTTATCTTCATTCGATACGTCCGACTTTCTATTAGATACATTTTGCGGTATTAACTGTATCGTCTAGTAAATATTTAGTTCTATATATAGGACTTAGTAAGTAACATATTGGTTAGATTAGGGCCTGTCATCTCTCAATGGACCTGTCATCCGTCAACAGGATTGTCAACGTGCCTGTCATACATCAACAGGGTTGCCTACAAGCTGTCATCTATCGACAGGTTTGCCAACTAGAGTTACTACTACAGTAGAATGCATCAAATCAATGAACCAAAAGGAAACTAACTCGACATGAATGAAGTGACCAAATTCAATTACTAATCTGATCACTAATGATAGAGAGAAGGTCAGCAGAAGAACCTCCATTGCCGAGATAGTCACCATCAAGCTCAAGACCAAGGAAGATCACTGACACTTCGGGAGCTCTCGGGTGGGAAAAGCAGTACTTGACCGACTTTTGAATCATAAGAAAACTCCTCCAGCTGTATAATTTTCGTGCCTAACATTTGCCAACAATCTATCATCCATCAACAGGGTTGCCAACAACCTGTCATCCATCAACAGGATTGCCAACAAGCTGTCATCCATCAACAGGGTTGCCAACAAGCTGTCATCTGTCAACTAGGTTGCCATCCGTCAACTCGTAGCTACTAGAGTAGAATGCGTCAAATCAATGAATCAAAAGGTCAGCAGAAGAACCTCCATTGCCGAGATAGTCACCATCAAGCTAACCAAGACCAAGAAAGATCACTGACATTTCGGGAGGTCTCGGGTGGGAAAAGCAGTACTTGGCCAACTTTTGAATCATAAGAAAACTCCTCCAGTTGTATAATTTTCTTTATTTTGCCATTCCATCAACAAATTCTAAAGATATTGCATTTTAGAAACAAATAGTTCGCAGATGTTCATGCGCATGCGCCACTTGCTACGATTTCGAGGCAGATGAGGAAGGTCGCTCTTCTGGATCTAAATATATGCAAGAAGATTTTAGGGAGATTCCTATCTTCTTCTACTTTTCTGAAATATTTTATTAGACATTATGAACCTTTAAATCATATTCTAGAAGCACCACTGCTGGCGCCTTTACGTGTGGAACGACCGTTAAAATGGTTACGTTATAAAACGAGAACTTTGTTTCAAAACGAGCTACATAGAAAATTAAAGTTTTTCATTTTCTTATTTTTCACGTTCTTTTGATGTATTTGTCCAAGTAGAATGTGGTTACAAAAAACCGCGGCAATAATATTCTATAAATATTAACAAACTTTACTTCTAAATTTCCTTCGAAAGGAAAATTATTTCGAGTGATCTTTGTTCGATGATTTATTAACTAAAGATATATTTACATTACCCTGTTTCGGAAAATTCAGAAATAAATCAATCTCAAAAAATATTGATGAAAAATAACCTTGAGCGTTATTTCTGAAACAGAAACCCATAATTATGAATAAGGGTACACCCTCAGGAAACCGTTGCCTTGATTATGTGATAGAAAATTTAGGCCTGAACATAAATCTTTCAAACACTGACAGGAAGAGGCGTCGATACACTTTTTTTCTGCGGAAGGGATAGACACAAAAAATCCATCCAGTTAAATGAAATTTTTTACACGACTCTTGAGTAGTCAGAAAAATATTACATCACCTTATACATATACACCACTAATATCCTTAACTTCCTGGAAACTCCCTCCCCTTTTGACATCTGTCGTCTGTCGTCTGTCATCTGTCGTCTGTCGTCTGTCATTTTCTATAGAGTTATATCTCTTGATCGCTGGTTTGAGGCGACAGGACCAAAATTTCAAATTATAAACATACTTTCGCATCTGTTACTGTCACCGAACTTTCTTTATATAAACTTTTTCCAAGTTCAAAAACCAAAACCCGTATCAATAAGAAGTGTTTGCCAAAAAAAAATTTATAACCCTTCCAACTAAGTCCTTCCTTTATTGGGTCAGTACCTAATATATGAGCTGAGTCTCGGCTTGTAACAGATCCTATCGAGATTTAATCACTGCGTTCTCCTACTCCAAAATTCCGACGAGCGGAACGAATTTTAAGAGCTATTAACATAAACTGTGTTTAATTTAGGCTGTTAAATAACGAAATTAAGAGGGCAGATACGGGGTTATCTCGAAAGTGTGAAACCCGAGAAAACGAAGATAAATCATTCGAATCTCAGAAACAAACGAAAAGCCGCGGCGGCGGTAGCAGTGGCAGGGGCCGCCGATTAATACTTCGAGGATAATAAAGTTTATCCTTTTCGACACGCACGGTTCTTTATTTCACCGCAGCAACTGGCGAAAGAAGGATTTTTAATGGCGTCTTAGCATACGTAGAGTAAAGAATAAACGAGATGGTATAAACGCCTTAATCGATGACCCTGTATACAGGTTAAGACCCCATGTAGACCAATTACAAACTTTGATTTTACAATTTTTTAAAGTGTACCCACTGGGGCTCCAGACTAATAACAGCTAAAGGTAAGGAACTATTAGCAACATGCAACAATCTCAAATGTGAAACACCCTCAACTGGAAAGCCAACGTACTGGCCTACAGATCCGAACAAAATTCCTGATCTTATAGATTTCTTCGTAATTAGAAGCTTGGGACATGAACTTAGATCACTCACTCATGATTCAAAAAGAAAATCAACCTAAATTAGTCAACAAACGTACGGACTGGCAAAGCTTCAGAATCAAACTTGAACGGTTAATTAATCTCTCGGTTCCGTCGAGAACAGAAGAACAACTAGATCAGGAAGTCGAACGTTTTATCAAAGATATTCATCAAGCAGCTTGGGAGAACACCACTGATCTTAAATACAAAACAAAAGGAAATAATTATCCAAAAGAGATCAGAAAAAATCAGAAGAAAATGGCACCAGCTGATAAAACAGCTTTAAATAATGCAACAACAGTTAAAACGCGAAATTCAGCGTATTAAAAATAAATCGATTGGTGAGTACTTGAGTGAATTAACTAATGACAGCAGTACAGATTATTCACTCTGGAAAGCAACCAAACGATTAAAAAGTCCTATTACACCACCAATTAGAAAGTAAGACGGGAGTTGGGCACGAAATAATATACAAAAAGCAACCAGATTCGCAGAACACTTAGAAATGACTTTCCAGACCAACGATGGTGAAGAGACCCAAGACTGGAATGAACCAGAACAGGAAGATTCAGTCGTTAGACTTACTTCTCCAAAAGAAGTTTATGTGGAAATCGAAACAAATATAAATCCTAAAAAAGCCCCTGGATTTGATCTCATTACCGGGGATAATCTTGAAACAACTCCCACGTAAAGCTGTTGTCAAACTGACCAACATTATATCAATGCATCATTTAGGATGAGATACTTACCTCAGCTATGGAAAGTAGCAGAGGTTATAATGATACCTAAGCCAGGTAAACCTCCCCAAGAAGTAACGTCATACCGACACATCTCTTTGTTGCCTGTTATTTCGAAACTTTACGAAAAATTGCTTCTTGAGAGATTAAAACCTACAATAGAAGAAAAGAACCTGATTCCCTCCCATCAATTTGGTTTTAGAGAAAAACACTCAACGATCGACCAGGTGCATAGAATCACAGACATAATTGAAGAGTCTTTAGAGACCCAGGCTCTTGATAAAGTTTGGCATGAGGACCTTAACCACAAGTTAAATTTGTTACTACCACGTCAGTATTCAGAACTCTTAAAATCCTATTTATCAAACAGATATTTCAGAATAAAACAGGAAGATGTATATTCTCATCCAAGAGAAATTAAGACAGGAGTACCCCAAGGTCCAGTACTCTACTTACTGTATACCAGTGATATTCCTAACCTTGAGCACGATACTATTGCAACATTTGCTGATGATACTGCCATTCTGGCTGTTGGAAAAGACCATGAAGAAGCTAACCGAAAATTACAAACATCTGTAGACCAGATTAACACCTGGACATCTGTTCATGTTAACCTTACTAATAAACGAAACCAACACATTCCCATAAGAATAAATAATGCTCAGATTCCCTATGCTAATACAGCAAAATATCTTGGAATGACACTCGATGCTAGACTTCGCTGGAAAGTCCACATTAAAAAGAAAAGTGAAGTTCTTGGTGTAAAATATAAAAAGATGTATTGGTTATTAGGAAGAAACTCCAAGTTCTCCACACATAACAAACTGCTCCTCTACAGCAGATATTGAAACCCGTTTGGACGTATGGTAACCAGCTTTGGGGCTGCGCCAGTAAAAGTAACATTCAAGTTATCCAACGTTTTCAAAATAAAGTATTAAGGAACGTCGTCGATGCACCCAGGTACTGTCGCAACAGTGATCTTCATAGGGACCTGGATGTAGAAACTGTTGACAAGACTATATCTACATCTGCCAGCAGCCATGAACAACGGCTGCTCTAACATGGGAACGTTGAGGTCATCCAGCTCCTCGATAATACCAATTCAGTAAGAAGACCCAAGAGGACCAAAACTTTTGAACTAGTTCAGTGACAGTGCTAGTTACAAACAGAGTGAGTAGGACCTTAGTATTTAAGAATTCTAGTTAAGCTGGGATAGAACAAAATTGCTTATTGATCTTCATGATCAGAGTGTCAGAGTGTTTTGCTACTATTGGAAAATGTTTTATTTTCCGCCAGGATAAATGCAAAATTTAATATGTGTCATTCCGTTGCCTCTCAAAAGGTTAATTCGCACGCCTCTGCAAAATAACATCATATCATCGAAGACGAGATGATCTGGTATGCGCGATTGTGACATGTAATGTCAGATGTAAAAATAATAATTTTCGACCGTATTTTTAATCATCATACAAATAGCTTCAGACCAGTAATTGATTTTTAAATGTCTATTAGCATATGTGTTTAGTTTAGGTAGTAATCATTTGTGTTTCATCCAAATAATAAACAATAGTTGTGAAAAACCTCGTTATTTAAATCCCACTCCAATACAGTCCATTTCAACACACAAACTTGGGAAATATCAGCCCCAATTTAGCGCAGCTACGAAAAAAAAACAATTTTTTAAAGTGTACAAGATTTTTTGTTTGTCTTCTTTCCTTGGGGATTTAATTTCGAAATTGAAGTCTACAAATACTCATAAAAATATTACGACTTTAATAATAATTTTAAGTGAGTTTCCTGGTAATTTATTCATGAGGAATCCATTCAATACTATCTACTTTTCAAATTTTATTTTTATTTCGAAATTTCTTTAGAAAGATCCTCGAAATACTTTGATTAATTTCATATTCAAAGAGGATTCGAGAATATCGAAAATTACTCACGTTTTTTTCTACCAAAATAAAATGTTCTATAATATCCTGGTCTCTGCTAATACTTAAGTTTTCTTGTATTACAGGTCTGGCCTTAAATAATTAAGTTTGAAGTTATGGAGATTTATTTCTTCTTTTTTTCAATCTCTGTTGAGGGTTCTGGAATAAACCCTATGTTGTGCCAGTTTCCCAGGACGGCCAACAATGTGTTACCGCCTTTTTAAACTGCATCGTAGTTCGAATTTCTAGTGGACTGTAATTTTAGATTGAATATATGTGTACTGTAGTATGTTTGTCTTCTCAACTTCATCCAACAAAAACAATGAACACTTTTATTTAACCATTTATTAAACTTGTTAAATAAATAAATGAACAAAAACAACAACGTAACAAAGATTACATTAAACTAGTAATCATGAACAAAGTATTATAATTAATTAAAAGAAATGATCACATCATTCAGAAAATATTATTTTTGCGTGCATTCTGCGTGAGTGATGAAAAGACACTGGAGGGTCCTAGCCTGATTGCAGCTAGAGACGCACTGATATGAACTGATTTGAGAAACGATATGTATTTACGTTGTGTTGGACAACGGAGGGTTCTAGCCTGATTCGCAGCTAGATACACACTGATATGAACTGATTTGAGAAACGACATGTATTTACGTTGTGTTGGACAACGGAGGGTTCTAGCCTGATTCGCAGCTAGATACACACTGATATGAACTGATTTGAGAAACGACATGTATTTACGTTGTGTTGGACAACGGAGGGTTCTAGCCTGATTCGCAGCTAGATACACACTGTTTTTAAAATCGGCGAAGTTTATCGGTTTCAAATGTATCCCTTCCCGATTGCGCAATTGTTCTAGAAAGTTCGTTAGCGTGAACCGCGTAAACAAGCATGTAAAATTTTTTCTATTGTCTAGACGAGACGGTTAGGTTTACGACGTGATATTTATTGTGAAATAGAGTAAAAAATTATCTTTGATGAAACCGCTTCCTGGTTTGAATGCCGTTTGCAAATGTATTTTGGTGCGGCGTTGCCGGTTGAACGAATATAAGTTTACATGTTTAATTATCTGAAAATTAAACAATCTCCTATTTCTTTCTTCTCATTTCAAAAGTCAGGATGTATTGTTAAAATAAAAATAACACAGCAACTCTTAAAAACCAAATCCCTACATGTATTCTGAAACAAATATATCCCAGTTCAATCGAATGTAATATGAGATTCGGATGTGATTGCACTAGAAATCACTTAGTTCATTTTGGGAGAGATCTGATGCAATCCAGCTTGAATTTCATTTGGTTTCTCCATTCTGGGCTACAGGACATGTGCTCACAAGATCGTTTCATGTTTGCGTTACAATTACAGACTAGGAAATTAGGTTTAGCAAGTTTGTTGCAGTGTGAAAAGGACGCTGCTATCCGTATTATGCAATTATTCTTATTGGGTATATTGATGGTAATTGATGGCTTTTTTTCGCCACTCTACTTCATTATAGATTATTTGTGAGCTTTCTTCAGTCAAGCAAAACATTCTCATCTTCAAGAAAATCCATTATCCCATCTAAAAACCGTAAGATTCATTTTCAATACCAAATCATGGATCATGTAAGCGCTTAGGTAATGCGATTTTGTTTTTTATGTACGTCTTCCGCTGTGGCTTTGGTTCGGTTTGTTGGAATTATAGTTTCCGCCATTTTAACACTTCTTTTTTTATATTTTATTAATTTCCATTCTTTATCATATATCCCAAGATCAAATGCGTTACAGGGCGGCGTCTTGTGTTAATATTAAAGCAAATAAAAAGTGGATAAAAGACTAAATTTGTCCTCTAACAAATACATTGCCTTGGGATTTAAAGGCAATGATTTAAAGCAGCGATAGTGCCGTATTTTAAATTTTGGTGAATGATGTAGTGCAGCCACCATAATTTTAAATTTATATTTCAAATTTTGGTGACTGCATTTATTAATCGCTTTAATTTATATATTGTTACGTACTGTTACTTTATTGTGATAGGATGTTGTTTGATTTATTTTATTTTTATTGAACGCCTAATAAAAATAAGCTCAGAATGCTAACGGATATCCTAACAGGGCACTGCCGTCTGAGAGGCCACCTAAAGAACCTCGGATTAGTAGACAAAGAAGAATGCAGATTCTGCGAGGAAGAGGAGGAAACCTCTATCCACATTCTCTCAGAACGCATTACCCTGCAAAATCCAAGGGTACGATACCTTGGAGAATATCAAATAGAAGAGGAAGATCTACCTAACTTGAAGCCTACCGACATCCTGAACTTTTTGAAAGCAATAGAACTGGAGGAACTGCTCTAATCGTTGAGACATCCTTAACGACTGGGCAGTAGTAGGGGGCACGATACAATATACAATATATAAATAAATCCTTAAAATCCTTTAAAAATCTTAGTGTTTCCCCCTGTCTACAACCATTACTGTCCATCCTTTTACTAAAAAACCCATTTCTCCAAACTTTTTCCTCGCTTAAAACGTTCTCAACTTTTATTTCACTCTTTTGGCACGTCGAGCGCCCCCCAGATATGTAGTTATTTCTTTCTCCTCGGCTTCCTAGTTGAATATTCAGAACACTTTAACACCACAATAAAGAAAGTTTGACTGGCTAAAATCGTATCCATATCCCCCAAAAACCGAAAAACCAATCTGGCAAACGTCTCCCCATTCAACCGCGTTCGGAATATGTGACAAGAAGAGATAAAGGAGGTGATACTCTTGGCCTATTTAACCTTCGCCCGTTTCCTTTCGCCACAAGATTGTTTGCCGGTCTCATTATCGGGGTTTTACGGCGGTAAAAATAGAATGTTCTTAAGTAGGAGCTTTTTGCTGCATGGAAACCAGGACGGAGTTGAATAATTAGTTTTTCTAATAGAAAATAGAAAATTATAGCGGGTAATCATCATTTAAATTTTTATCCGAAGTTTAAATGGCTCGTGTCTATCAATCTTCGTATCCCTTGATATCCCTGATACCCCCTGTTTCCCTCCTTCTCCTTTCTTTCATTGCCCGTTTCCCCCCTTTTCGCTTTGCTGCCCCCAGCAAATAAAATTTATGACGATTATTTTTTTCATCTGTCAAAACAGTCAGATTTTGTGGTTTCAGCCAATAACAACTCAGGATCCTAACCAATCATTGTGTTTTATACTGATAAAACCGCTTCGTCGTTTTTGTTTTTTGATTAAACTGTGTTTACCTATTTGAGATGTCAAATGTAAACATTTATCAATTATTATTATATTAAAATGTATTGCAAATCTATGTTAATAACCAAATTTCAAAATGTATTTGTAAACGAACCTGTTTTTATTAGTTTATTTCAAAAACGCCTTTAACATTTTTACATACCTCACTTTAACACTAAACTTAAAATTAATTAAATTAAGAAAGACATCATTTCATTCTTCTTCTTCGCTTTTATTTAAGGCGCCGTTTCGCGGGGTAGCCAGTCAAAAAATCGCCTTGGTGGCCCTGTATGTAAAACTATAACAGCTCAGGTTTCAATTTAAATTGGTAAAGAAAATTTTCAGATTTTAAGATAAAATCACTCGTCCTGCGGACTCGTGATATTATCAATCAGTTTGTTTTCGTGGTTTTTCCAAATAAAGCCGTTTTCGTGAAAACTAAAAATTTAATCGATAAAATTTGGAGGACTCGTGGTATTACCTTTGATTATTTTTGCGATAAATAAAAATAAACATCGTTATACTTTGAAAATCTACGTTTTCTTTTACTCTATTTTTCGTTTACAAACATTTATTTGATGTAGTATCATCGTTATTGCTTCGAAATCTGCTGTCAAGAAGATATAAGTTCCTATTTGAATAGGAACGTAGGCAAAGCAAAGAATTTTTGAATTACGAATTGATAGATGTTTGTGCAATTTCTCATCACGATAAATCTAAGATTTAAAGAGAATAACTGGTATATTCCAGGAAATTCAAAGGCGAGTGGTAAATCAGTGGTTTGAAAATATTCTTTTGCAAAACGTTTTACATTTTATTTACTTAAAGGCTCATCTAAGACGGGCTTGAGTTTACATTGATTTTTACTTGTTTATTAATGATTAAAAAGTTAAGAAAATGGGGCCGACTGGGATTTTCATGAAATTTTCACAGATGCTATAAAACATGATAAAATCAATATACTTTTTTTTGCGCAGAAAAATATTATTCACATTTTTTTATGAAAAAATATATGTTGGGATACTCACTCCCAAGACAAACAAATTCAGTGCGTTGAAAAGGTTATTTAAGATATTTTTCCAGTACAAACGCATACATAACTTTTCTACAAATGCCCAAGTAGCAATTTATAACCAGAATAAACCTGAAAAGTATAAAAAAGGAAAGGTTCAATTGACGGACATAAATAATTTGCTTGTCAAATGACAGCCATCTCATAAATTCAAAGTTGAAAATACAACGTTGCCAATTCAATTTCAGAAATCATCGGTTTAGGTAAATATTTATAGGAACGTTGAGTAACACTGTTAAAATGGACACTTGTCAAAATGTGACACCTGTCAAAACGTGACAACTGTTCATAGTACATTTTAAGGTTGATTGTGACTTTGTATTTTCCAAGAACAAATTGTAATGTACTGTACGAATGAACTATTTTTGTAACTGAAAAACTTTGAAAAAATATGATATCAATATCTGCCACACGTCGAGAGTCTGGTCACAGGTTTTTGTGGAGGTTTTTACCCAAGTATGAATACCAGACCTATAATTTTCCTTCACTGCAGATCAATAAATAATAAAATCGATTGAACATAGAGTTTTTCTTATATAGTGATAAATAGAGTGAGCTGAGCGATCTTCTGTTGACGGGACCTGTGCCCTACACGCTGCTGTTGCCCGTCCCGGAAACGGGGCCTGTCCGCCGTGACTATTCGCGAAGATCAAGCGTCAGTAGATGTTACCCTAAAGAACTTATTAATGGTCTTAATGGTATTTGTTGTTTATGAATTTTAGGTACACGATAAAAATGTGGAGGTTTACTATAATGAGAAGTAAGAGATCTTCGTTTTTTATCACTTAGGAATTTTTTATTTTTATATAAAGTTTTGTAAATTTTGTTATTAATAATAGATATTTATTTAATTTTGAATAATGTCGTAAATTTGTTATCATAATCTGTTTTGTTCACCTTTATCTGCCAGTAAAATCTTAATTGTATTGTCATTTTTTAAATTTGTAATTGTAATTTTATAAGATTTTTCTAATTCAATTTTGTAATGTACCTTGTATTTGTTGCTTAAATCAGTTGGTAAATTTTGAGAAGCGTTTTCTATAGAACTAATAATATCAAATTTTGGTACATATTTGGAGTTTCCTTTAGCCAATAATAAATTTATAATATTTATTACCGTATTTAAATTTTGTTCTGAATTTCTAAGGTTGTAAAAACTTTTTTCTTCAATTAGATTAATTTTCTTAATATTATTTTATCGAAATCAAATCTGGATACCTCATTATACAAATATGATTTAATATCCTCTATATCTTTTCTAAATTAAATTTGTTAAACCTATGAATCTGAATCCTCTCTCTCACCATGGCGTGTTCTGCTCTATTTAATTTTCCGTATCTTGTTATTCTTTATAGGAGTCTTAGGCCTTTTGAAATTATCTTGTTGTCTTGGCATTTCATCATAAAACATGTAGAATGTTTACATTTAGCAAATTTTTAATATAAATTTTCTAAAATTAATTCATTTCTGCAGTTCTTATATGTCTCGGGATTTTTTCTATCTTTTTTAATTAAGATATCTACAAAATTGTATGAGAGACAACAATTGTAATTATGCCAAGTATTTCGACATTGAAAATTTGGAATCTATTTCAGAACTTCAAGAGTAGGATAAAAAAAACAAACTTTGTCAATATTATGTAAACCATATCGAAAATCTTTAAAATTATTGGGTGTTAGAGCATTAATCTTCGTCGGAATGGGGGATATTCGGTATTGAGAGGAAGTGGCTTACCGCAGGATTGTGGAAAGCCGTTTTAATGAAGGTTATCGATTTCCACCGCACTTAAATGACTTGATTAACGGGCTCAGAACAATCCCCAAGCTGTAAATCTTATCTAATTTTGACAGAACTTGTATATTACTAGTTTAAGTTATAAAAGTTGCGAATTTAATATTAAGATGCGATCATTGACCATTTTTAATGCTAGTTAAGAGGTTAAATATTCCCTCTAACATACTTGAGGAGCTTCAATAGATGCCAAAGATTACAATTTACTCATTTACTTATAATTTACCCTAAATTTTGAACTATAGTTGTAACGGTTTCATTTTTTCCCCAGATTCTAAATTATTTTTTGGATGTCCCTGGTATCAATCTTTTTTTTTATTTTGACAGTAGTAACTGACGTTAGGAATGGATGACAATTCCTAACTGTTCTAGTTTATTGTAATTTTGCGTTTTAGTTTTAAAAGGGTATTTAATTTTTTCCCAGTCTCTCTACTTATTTTTATTCGTATTTAATATCCAACTCCTCGCAGAGAACTCCCGAGCAAGCCACTGATCTCTCTCAATTCCCAGACTTCTTTCGAGCTTACCAAGCCTTCTCAGAAAGTACGATAAATTAATCAGTGATGTGCGGTAGTCATTTCGCAAACTTACACAACTTCATTTCTAAGTTCCGGCAGAGCCATTTCGAATTGAAGCCTCACGCTAATCTCATTGTCCCCGCCGCAACTTCGTTCTACCGATTTGTGAAAGTTCGTTTGATTTCTGTCACTGAAAATGTGACGGAGCGTTCGATTTGATGGATATTCTTCCTTGGATTCGGAAGGTTTTCGGCGTCAGGAAATTATATTTGAAACTAAAGTAAGGAATACGACATAAAAAATTTGTCGGAAGAGAAAGTTATCGCGCGCGGTGTTATTTATTTAATAGAGGAAATACTAGAAAGAAAAATCCACCCCAAATACCAAATAATTGCATGGATTTTTTGCAAATCCAACAATTTTATCTTTCTTACCTTATTCGAAATTCACTGACGTAGGCAAAGCAATTTTGTCGAATCTCTATTTCCCGAAAATACTTCGCAGTGTGTCATTATGCGGGTTATAAATACCGGGAAATCAATGGGCGCCCTCTTGCGGTTGCCAGATTGATGACTCGTCACGCCAGACTGATTACGATGATTGGAAAGGCAGATGTTCTTGGAAATCAGAAGACGCAATCTCCGCTAGCCATGTATCAGACGTCATAAAAAGGTTGATAAGTCCGTGGATCAATCCTTTATTTTTCCGATCGCGTTTTGGTTCGCAATACCCTTCGTTATCCTGTTCGTTTTAGGTGGAATTTTGATGGGATTTTGTCATTACAGAGTTCAAGCCGTTTATTACGCTTTTGATGTAATCTGTAGAAAAAAGCCTTAATCGGAATGATGAGAACTTTATTACAGAACTGACGGTATAATTTAAGGCCAGGATTTGGTGTCTTCCCACTTGCGATCAAAACAATTTTCGTCCCACAATATGAAAGAAAATAATTTTGTTACAGAACCGACTGTATATATTTACAAAATTTAAGGCCGGGATTTGGTGTCTTCCACTTGCGGTAGAAATAAGTTTTGTCCCACTTGCGGTCAATTAATATGATAAAATGCAAATAATGGCAGGAGTGATCATACTTGAGGTCAAGAAAATAACTTTATTACAGAACTGAGTGTAAAGATTTACGAAATTTAAGGCCAGGATTTGGTGTCTTCCCATTTGAGGTCTTACCATTTGCAGTCAAAACAATTTTCGTCCCAGTTGCGGTCAATTAATATGATAACATGCAAATAATGGCAGGAGTGATCACACGTGAGGTCAAGAAAATAACTTTATTACAGAACTGAGTGTAAAGATTTACGAAATTTAAGGCCAGGATTTGGTGTCTTCCCATTTGAGGTCTTACCATTTGCAGTCAAAACAATTTTCGTCCCAGTTGCGGTCAATTAATATGATAACATGCAAATAATGGCAGGAGTGATCACACGTGAGGTCAAGAAAATAACTTTATTACAGAACTGAGTGTAAAGATTTACGAAATTTAAGGCCAGGATTTGGTGTCTTCCCATTTGAGGACTTACCATTTGCAGTCAAAACAATTTTCGTCCCAGTTGCGGTCAATTAATATGATAACATGCAAATAATGGCAGGAGTGATCACACGTGAGGTCAAGAAAATAACTTTATTACAGAACTGAGTGTAAAGATTTACGAAATTTAAGGCCAGGATTTGGTGTCTTTCCATTTGAGGTCTTACCATTTGCAGTCAAAACAATTTTCGTCCCAGTTGCGGTCAATTAATATGATAAAATGCAAATAATGGCAGGAGTGATCACACTTGAGGTCAAGAAAATAACTTTATTACAGAACTGAGTGTAAAGATTTACGAAATTTAAGGCCAGGATTTGGTGTCTTCCCATTTGAGGTCTTACCATTTGCAGTCAAAACAATTTTCGTCCCAGTTGCGGTCAATTAATATGATAAAATGCAAATAATGGCAGGAGTGATCACACTTGAGGTCAAGAAAATAACTTTATCACAGAACTGACTGACTGTATAGATTTACCAACTTTAAAGCCAGGAATTGATATCTTCCCACTTGCGGTCATTGCATTTGCAAGTTTCGTCCCATTTGCGGTCAATCAATACGATAAAATGAAAATAATGGCAGGGGGGATCTCATTTGCGGTTAATAAAATAACTTTATTACAGAACTGACGGTATACATTTTAAGGATTGTAAGTATTTAAACGACTTAAACAATTTTAAGGATTTTAAGGATTTCAAGGATTGTAAGGATATTTTAAGGATTTTAAGGATATTTTAAGAATTTCAAGGATTGTAAGGATATTTTAAGGATTTTAAGGATATTTTAAGAATTTCAAGGATTTAAGGATTTGAAGAATTTTAAGGATTTTAAGGGTCTTAAGTATTTTAAGGATTGTAACGATTTTAACAATTTTAAGGATTTTAAGGAATAAATCACTAGAATTTTAAGAATTTTAAAGATTTTAAGGATCTTAAGTATTTTAAGGATTTTAACGATTTTAATAGTTTTAAGGAATTTAAGGAATAAATCACTAAGATTTTAAAAATTTTAAGAATCTTAAGGATTTTAAGGAATTCAAGGATTTTAAGGATTTTAAGGATATTTTAAGGATTTTAAGGATTTGAAGGATTTTAACGATTTTAACAATTTGGATTTTAAGGATTTCAAGGATTTTAAGGATCTTGAGGATTTTAAGGATCTTAAGGATTTTAAGGATCTTGAGGATTTTAAGGATTTTAAGGAATTTTGGCATTTGTTTAAATTTTCTATCATTTAGAATGTTTCAAACTTCACACCGTGCAGGAAAGTATTTGCGGTTAATAAAATAACTTTATTACAGAACTGACGGTATAGATTTTAAGGATTGTAAGGATTTAAACAACTTAAACAATTTTAAGGATTTTAAGTATTTTAAGGATATTTTAAGGTATTTAAGAATATTTTAAGAATTTCAAGGATTTTAAGGAGTTCAAGGATTTTAAGGATATTTTAAGGATTTCAAGGATATTTTAAGGATTTGAAGAATTTTAAGGATATTTTAAGGATTGCGACTATTTTAACAATTTTAAGGATTTTAAGGAATAAATCACTAGAATTTTAAAAATTTTAAAGATTTTAAGGATCTTAAGTATTTTAAGGATTTTAAGGATTTTAACGATTTCAACAGTTTTAAGGAATTTAAGGAATAAATCACTAAGATTTTAAAAATTTTAAGAATCTTAAGGATTTTAAGGGATTCAAGGATTTTAAGGATTTCAAGGATTTTAAGGATATTTTAAGGATTTCAAGGATTTTAATGATCTTAAGGATTTTAACGATTTTAACAATTTGAAGGATTTTAAGGAATAAATCACTAGGATTTTAATAATTTTAAAGATTTTAAGGATCTTAAGTATTTTAACGATTTTATCAATTTTAAGGAATTTAAGGAATAAATCACTTGGATTTTAAAATCTTTAAGGATTTTAAGGTTTTTAAGGATATTTTAAGGATTTCAAGGATTTTAAGGATCTTGAGGATTTTAAGGATCTTGAGGATTTTAAGGATCTTGAGGATTTTAAGGATTTTAAGGATTTCAAGGATTGTAAGGATATTTTAAGGATTTTAAGGATATTTTAAGAATTTCAAGGATTGTAAGGATATTTTAAGGATTTTAAGGATATTTTAAGAATTTCAAGGATTTAAGGATTTGAAGAATTTTAAGGATTTTAAGGGTCTTAAGTATTTTAAGGATTGTAACGATTTTAACAATTTTAAGGATTTTAAGGAATAAATCACTAGAATTTTAAGAATTTTAAAGATTTTAAGGATCTTAAGTATTTTAAGGATTTTAACGATTTTAATAGTTTTAAGGAATTTAAGGAATAAATCACTAAGATTTTAAAAATTTTAAGAATCTTAAGGATTTTAAGGAATTCAAGGATTTTAAGGATTTTAAGGATATTTTAAGGATTTTAAGGATTTGAAGGATTTTAACGATTTTAACAATTTGGATTTTAAGGATTTCAAGGATTTTAAGGATCTTGAGGATTTTAAGGATCTTAAGGATTTTAAGGATCTTGAGGATTTTAAGGATTTTAAGGAATTTTGGCATTTGTTTAAATTTTCTATCATTTAGAATGTTTCAAACTTCACACCGTGCAGGAAAGTATTTGCGGTTAATAAAATAACTTTATTACAGAACTGACGGTATAGATTTTAAGGATTGTAAGGATTTAAACAACTTAAACAATTTTAAGGATTTTAAGTATTTTAAGGATATTTTAAGGTATTTAAGAATATTTTAAGAATTTCAAGGATTTTAAGGAGTTCAAGGATTTTAAGGATATTTTAAGGATTTCAAGGATATTTTAAGGATTTGAAGAATTTTAAGGATATTTTAAGGATTGCAACTATTTTAACAATTTTAAGGATTTTAAGGAATAAATCACTAGAATTTTAAAAATTTTAAAGATTTTAAGGATCTTAAGTATTTTAAGGATTTTAAGGATTTTAACGATTTCAACAGTTTTAAGGAATTTAAGGAATAAATCACTAAGATTTTAAAAATTTTAAGAATCTTAAGGATTTTAAGGGATTCAAGGATTTTAAGGATTTCAAGGATTTTAAGGATATTTTAAGGATTTCAAGGATTTTAATGATCTTAAGGATTTTAACGATTTTAACAATTTGAAGGATTTTAAGGAATAAATCACTAGGATTTTAATAATTTTAAAGATTTTAAGGATCTTAAGTATTTTAACGATTTTATCAATTTTAAGGAATTTAAGGAATAAATCACTTGGATTTTAAAATCTTTAAGGATTTTAAGGTTTTTAAGGATATTTTAAGGATTTCAAGGATTTTAAGGATCTTGAGGATTTTAAGGATCTTGAGGATTTTAAGGATCTTGAGGATTTTAAGGATATTTTAAGGATTTTAAGGAATTTAGGCATTTTTTTAAAATTTTCTATCATTTACAATGTTTCAAACTTCACACCGTGCAGGAAAGCATTTCAAGTGATTTTATCGTGACACATATTAATCTTAAAGCTTAACCCCACTCACGAAATTACGATGACATATGCGTTTCCATAAAAACCCTCACCTGGTCGCGCGTAATCTTCTTAATAATAAAATTCCGACCTCATACCACCGAGACCCTTCGTGGCACATTAATAAACGTCATCCATTATTATTATTTCGGATCCTCTTACCACTTTTTATGTCAAAACCGGCTGCCCTATTCGCCCCAAAAGAGTCACAAGTCTGACGACCGAACGCAAAACTTCCTACCTACCGCCATATTGATTTTTTTTGTTTTGCGGTTACGGAACTGTTGTATGGTTTTTATTAGGTGAACTCTAAAAAGCCATAAATTTGGGACTTTCTAGGAATCTACCGGGTTGCCGCATGAGTTTCGTGGATGATAATTTTTAGGCCGGTATATAAGAATTGTCGAAAAGAAGATTCTTGAGCGGAAAGTCTTTTTGGCAACAGATTTGAGGCTCCGCGTTGAGTTATCTACTTTTCACTGATGAGGCACAATAATGCCGAAACTGTAGTAGATTATGATTCATATATAATGTGTCATTTATTCAATTCCTTTGAAGATTTTAAGGTTAGGTGGTTTTTCGATATTAAATTTCTGCTTTTACACTTGTAATAAATTTTTGTGTTCATTATATAATTAAATTGGAACCTTTGGTTTATCAACTATCGTCGACCACTCAACCAAAACACAAATTTTAACACACTTTACGCGCGTCTCGCCAACTATGTTGGCATCATCAGGAGTTGATGATAGACAATTAACTATGTCTAACACCTATTTATACTAAATGACTAAGCACGAACTTAAATAAATCTTTCTGAGGAAATGATGGCTTGTCCACTAAAATATTTTCAAATATACCTGATGTAGTAATTAACATTTTAACTTCGCTGATTAATGAATCCTTTCCGAGCTGTCTAAAAACAACTTCATAAGGGTGGCGACAAAACCGAAACTTGTAACTATAGACCTATTGCTCTATTACCTACTGTTCGAAATCGAACATTTTTACCTACGCCCATGGCAACAAGGGAAATAAAATAACCAAACCTCACGCATAGCAACAGTACAGCACACATCGTGAATCAAGGCCATCGCGCAGATAATCAACGCGGAAGTAACTCACCGTCGAGATAAACATCAATAATAAAAGCCGCCTTTGGCGGTGACCGCCTTTACATGCTCCGCGACACATTGGCGAGACTGCAAGTTGTATAAAAAAAAGGCACAACAATAACGCCGAAAATACATACCCGTGATTGGCCGCGGAAGGATCTCGTCTGTCGACACGAGTCTCAAATAAATCAAATCAAACCAGTAGAACATCAGACTCCGTGTGGATCAGGTCGTAATCTTTGGACTGTCCACACGTAGTAAATTAAACTAGTAGAACTTCTATCTCCGTAGAAACAGGTCGCATCATTAGACTGTTTCTTACGTAATAAATTCATCAATTTTAACTTATATGAATTGCATACTATTACATACGCACTCGTATTCACAGTCAGTTATTTTTTGAGCAATTGCAAATACAGTTTTGAATTTTGTTATATTCTATGTTTGTTGTAAAGTGTTTTGTTTTACGTTATCGCTAATATATAAAATCCCAGTACTCAGAGTATAATTTCGCTATAACATATATATATATATATATATATATATATATATATATATATATATATATATATATATATGTAACCCTACGTTCCGGCACCAAAAACGACCTTATATAGACGTTGTGGCACCATATAAAACGTTGTGGCACCAATTTTTGGTGCCACAACGTTTTAAGTTATTTTTGGTATCTTGAGCACCCCAGGATGCCCCACAGCAATTTTCAGGAAGGTGCCACTTGGACCATTTATATGTAAAAACCCGATTTTAGTTAATCCGTATACTCTCCAGGGGTCACCCCGACTCGTCTATAGCATACGCTACGTACAAGCACCAGGACGCGATTGAAGCGTTGTGGCACCATGAACGAAAGTACGTTCAAGCACCTTTTAGTCGTGTCTTGTGAATGCGATGTAAAAATAAACAACTTGATATTTGCGGTGTAAGCTTAAGAGGTAAATCTTGCTTTTGGATTGCGATTCATGCTTTAATAGGTAGAATTATAATTTCTCATAAATTATTTTATTAAAAATAATATAAATAATAACATGTGGGAATTATCAAGAATCACTAAAAAAATTTCTCCACGGCCACTACTGAATGTAGTTATTCTGAAACCACTTATAATAACAGAAAAGAAACATTCTCGCTCTTGAGATTGAAAGAAAATTCTGAAACATTTGTCTCTTATGTATTTTATACGGACTTCATTCTATCACTAGAGATACTCTTTATTCCATACTTGTTTAAAAAAATAAGGTTTGCCATGAATGTCGAATTAGTTGACGTAGTCTTAATATTGGTTTGTAAAAACTTTTAATTTATTAAAAAGGAGAAGAAAATCAAACGATTCAGAGGTAGAATTTCTTAGTTTGTGTTTTTACAAAATTTCGATAGAACGCCAATTCATTTCTCAAGAGTAATTTTTACATTTACACTTATATTTTACACTTTACATTTTTACATTTACACTTCACATTTTTACATTTAGATAATTAAAATTAGATTTTAATTTTAAATTATAATAACGGTATCCATAAATAATCAATTATTTTAATAACAACCAAACCGATTATTTTTTTTATATTTATTAAAAAATATAATATCTAAGACCTTTTGCCATTTTTAATAAGAGGTTTAAATCCTTATTATTAATATTTAACTATGATGAAAAATATTATTCAAGGTAAGTTTTTACATATTCAAAACTTCACAAATCAAAAAAATTGTAATATTAAAAAACAAATAATAATTCTAAATGTCAACTAGTTGGTTAATTAATAACAGTTTTAGTTTTTTGTTCGCCACTCCATTGATTATAATTATTTACTTATTTAGATCCATTGAATCTTTTGAATTTTTTGTCCTAACTTAGTAATAAAAAAATTAAATTATGTATAAAAATTAGGTAATAATTTTAAAAAATTAGAAGCACCTTAAAGTAAAATTAAGTTTTTAAAAAATTGGAAAATTAATAAAAAACAATTTTTGTCTAACGACTCAACCTCCGAGGCGAATACTTCTTTTCAAAATAAAATTGAAATAATATATGGTGCCAAAAGGATATATTTCAAGTTATTATATTATATAAACTTTGCGGCACCACGCAGGAAGGAACGTTTAGGCACCATTTAGAAGCGTTTTGTGAATTCCGTGTAAAAACTAAAAAATTGTTAAAAAATCTTTACAAAAACTTGGTAGGTATTTTAACGGATTGCGGTGCAAGCTCTTTAATTAAAAATTATATCGATAATAACATTTGGGCATTAAAAACCCCTCTTTTATCAAAAACCACTAAAAAAAATCTTAATTTTACGAGAAAGTTATTCGTTATAAAAAAATCATGTTTGTCAAAAAAAATAAGATTCGTATATCACAATTTTAAGTTACATGTAGAAAATTAAGAAAATGTGTAAGAATATTAAAAAGTAACTAAGATTATTTAGTATTTTACTCAAAATGTTTATATAAGTAAGTTGTTGTCCAAACTACAAATGTTTACATCAAACACCCTCAAATGGAACCTTTACTTATATCAATATCTACGGAATCTCTAAAATTTTATTTTTTTGCAAAGAAAGCAATAACAAAATGAAATAATATAAAAATTGTTCACTTATACTTAGAATATATTAAATAGTGCAATTTTGTTTAAACAATGTGGCTCATTTTAAAATATTAACAATTGTGCAATTTGTGTCAATTAATAAATAATTTCGATAATTTTTCTCATTTAATTAATTTCTTAGTACATTTGTGTTTTTACAAATGAACTAAAATTTGGATTTGCCAATCTTGTTTGTCAATAAGACTAATTTTTATGTTTTAAAAATTGAAATTAAATTTTTAATTTGAAAATTTATATTTATATTTTATTTTAAATGATGCATACAATTTTTTCAATTCCTAAACATTTTGTGAATAATAATAAGTAATGGTAGTTTTCTATTGATACATTTTTACTTTTTAATACACCGTACAGGTATTCTAAGATTTGCATATTCTGATCTTATTTTATGGACTTTAGTAAGATTTTTCTAAAGAATAAACTAAAATAATATTTTTTTCCACTTTTCGATCCATTTGTGGATATACTGTATATTCTAACCTAGAGCATTTTTTAGAATACGCGATTTTGGCAAAAATTACAAGACTTCAAATTCAACAGTTTACGAACGTTTAATAGTATTTTTTATTAATTAAAAGTCTCATTATAAAATTGGAATAAATATTAAAATATGCATTGCCAGAAAAGGATATTGACCAACAGCTCGCACAAAATGTGATCTCGATGAAACTTGGCATTTAAGTATTTGAATGGGTGTAGAAAACGATAAAAAAATCTTTGCTGCTCTAAAGTATATGCTAACTTCACAATTTTGAAAATAAAATCGAAAACTTGGTTTTTCTTATATCTGGAAAAAAAATAAAAATTTCGAAAAACTAATAGCACCAAAAGAGCGGAAAATTGTACTAAAAATTATATTTAAAGTTAAAAAGTTAAAGTTAGTTAAAAAAAAATTGTATTACTGTAAAAAATTATTAAAAATAAGAAAGCAAATTCGAAAACTCGACGCGCGCCGAGCCGTTGAATTCAAATATTCAGGCGAGACTTTCGGAAAAACTAAAGTATCTTTGTGTAAATTGTAAGCAAAAAAACAAAAAAGGAAGCATTTTAAAGAGGAGACTCTAAGCTTTCTCAGGAATCCATTAATTTTGAAAAAATTTTTTGTTTTCTCATAGAAAATTTGATCGGACGTTATAATTTCTAAAATTCTCACTGCTTTTTATAAAAGTGAAGATATCTATTAATAGAGGCATAACAAAAAAAAATCCTTGTAGATTTATCATTATTATACTTTTACTTTTGATTTAAATATAATTAAAATGATGAACATTATCTGGGTAAAACTTGTTTTAAAATTTTCATTTTTTTTTACAATATTCATTCGACGCAATTTTTATTTTCAAGTGTTTATATAAATCAGAAATTATTTTTTTTTAATAAAGTTAAAAATAATTTAGAAATTGATTTATATAAAATAAAATTTATATAGTAATACAAATTCTTTTTAAAAATAACTTATAATATAATTTTTAGTAAAATTTTCCGCTCTTTCACGTGGTGCTATTAGTTTTTCGAATTTTTTTTTTCGAGATATAATTGAACAACCAAATTTACGATTTTATTTTCGAAATTGTAAAGTTAGCATACACTTTAGAACAGCAAAGATTTTTGCCAAGTTTCATCAATATCACATTTTGACGAGGTCAAACTCTCTGACAACCGGGCTATTGGTTATTTGCTCGAATAAAAATGTACTGTTTGTATGCTATATGTAGGATTAAAAGTTTTTTAACTTTTTGACTTTAGGTTTTTTTTATAGAAAATTTTGTCATACGCATTAATTTGTTAAAAAATATTTTTTCAGATTTTTCATTATTCTTGTCTAACGCCCCAACCTCCTTAAGCGTTCGAGGCGAATATGTATGTCCAAGATAAAATTGAAAAGTGTATTCTGAAATAATATATATGGTGCCAGACAGCATATACAGTCAAAACATATATACGGTGCCGGTAGAACCTCTTATATCTCTACAATTCCGGGTTTGTATACGTCGATTTAGTTTATATATATATTATATTTATTTATATATATATATATATATATATATATATATATATACCGGTAATCTTACGTACTGGCACCAAAAACTAAATCGACGTATACAAACCCGGAATTGTAGAGATATAAGAGGTTCTACCGGCACCGTATATATGTTTTGACTGTATATGCTGTCTGGCACCATATATATTATTTCAGAATACACTTTTCAATTTTATCTTGGACATACATATTCGCCTCGAACGCTTAAGGAGGTTGGGGCGTTAGACAAGAATAATGAAAAATCTGAAAAAATATTTTTTAACAAATTAATGCGTATGACAAAATTTTCTATAAAAAAAACCTAAAGTCAAAAAGTTAAAAAACTTTTAATCCTACATATAGCATACAAACAGTACATTTTTATTCGAGCAAATAACCAATAGCCCGGTTGTCAGAGAGTTTGACCTCGTCAAAATGTGATATTGATGAAACTTGGCAAAAATCTTTGCTGTTCTAAAGTGTATGCTAACTTTACAATTTCGAAAATAAAATCGTAAATTTGGTTGTTCAATTATATCTCGAAAAAAAAAATTCGAAAAACTAATAGCACCACGTGAAAGAGCGGAAAATTTTACTAAAAATTATATTATAAGTTATTTTTAAAAAGAATTTGTATTACTATAAAAAATTTTATTTTATATAAATCAATTTCTAAATTATTTTTAACTTAAAAAATAATTTCTGATTTATATAAACACTATTTTGTGTGAAAATTTTAAAACAAGTTTTACCAAACCCAGATAATGTTCATCATTTTAATTATATTTAAATCAAAAGTAAAAGTATAATAATGATAAATCTACAAGGATTTTTTTGTTATGCCTCTATTAATAGATATCTTCACTTTTATAAAAAGCAGTGAGAATTTTAGAAATTATAACGTCCGATCAAATTTTCTATGAGAAAACAAAAAAAAAATTAAAAATTAATGGATTCCTGAGAAAGCTTAGAGTCTCCTCTTTAAAATGCTTCCTTTTTTGTTTTTTTGCTTACAATTTACACAAAGATACTTTAGTTTTTCCAAACGTCTCGCCTGAATATTTGAATTCAACGGCTCGGCGCGCGTCGAGTTTTCGAATTTGCTTTCTTATTTTTAATAATTTTTTACAGTAATACAATTTTTTTTTAACTAACTTTAACTTTTTAACTTTAAATATAATTTTTAGTACAATATTCCGCTCTTTTGGTGCTATTAGTTTTTCGAAATTTTTATTTTTTTTCCAGATATAAGAAAAACCAAGTTTTCGATTTTATTTTCGAAATTGTGAAGTTAGAATATACTTTAGAGCAGCAAAGATTTTTTTATCGTTTTCTACACCCATTCAGGTACTTAAATGCCAAGTTTCATCGAGATCACATTTTGTGCGAGCTGTTGGTCAATATCCTTCTCTGGCAATGCATATTTTAATATTTATTTTAATTTTATAATGAGACTTTTAATTAATAAAAAATACTATTAAACGTTCGTAAACTGTTGAATCTGTCTTTTTAATTAATAATTTATTAATTAATTAATTTTAATTTGAAGTCTTGTAATTTTTGCCAAAATCGCGTATTCTAAAAAATGCTCTAGGTTAGAATATACAGTATACCCACAAATGGATCGAAAAGTGGAAAAAAATATTATTTTAGTTTATTCTTTAGAAAAATCTTACTAAAGTCCATAAAATAAGATCAGAATATCCAAATCTTAGAATACCTGTACGGTGTGTTAAAAAGTAAAAATGTATCAACAGAAAACTGCCATTATTTATTATTATTCACAAAATGTTTAGGAATTGAAAAAATTGTATGCATCATTTAAAATAAAATATAAATATAAATTTTCAAATTAAAAATTGAATTTCAATTTTTAAAACATAAAAATTAGTCTTATTGACAAACAAGATTGGCAAATCCAAATTTTAGTTCATTTGTAAAAACACAAATGTACTAAGAAATTAATTAAATGAGAAAAATTATCGAAATTATTTATTAATTGACACAAATTGCACAATTGTTAATATTTTAAAATGAGCCACATTGTTTAAACAAAATTGCACTATTTAATAAGTGAACGATTTTTATATTATTTCATTTTGTTATTGCTTTCTTTGCAAAAAAATAAAATTTTAGAGATTCCGTAGATATTGATATAAGTAAAGGTTCCATTTGAGGGTTTTTGATGTAAAAATTTGTAGTTTGGACAACAACTTACTTATATAAACATTTTGAGTAAAATACTAAATAATCTTAGTAACTTTTTAATATTCTTACACATTTTCTTAATTTTCTACATGTAACTTAAAATTGTGATATACGAATCTTATTTTTTTTGACAACCATGATTTTTTTATAACGATAAACTTTCTCGTAAAATTAAGATTTTTTTTAGTGGTTCTTGATAAAAGAGGGGTTTTTAATGCCCAAATGTTATTATCGATATAATTTTTAATTAAAGAGCTTGCACCGCAATCCGTTAAAATACCTACCAAGTTTTTGTAAAGATTTTTCAACAATTTTTTAGTTTTACACGGAATTCACAAAACGCTTCTAAATGGTGCCTGAACGTTCCTTCCTGCGTGGTGCCGCAAAGTTTATATAATATAATAACTTGAAATATATATCCTTTTGGCACCATATATTATTTCAATTTTATTTTGAAAAGAAGTATTCGCCTCGGAGGTTGAGTCGTTAGACAAAAATTGTTTTTTATTTATTTTCCAATTTTTTAAAAACTTAATTTTACTTTAAAGTGCTTCTAATTTTTTAAAATTATTACTTAATTTTTATACATAAATTTATAAACTGCGGATATTTATATAAATTTAATTTTTTTATTACTAAGTTAGGACAAAAAATTCAAAAGATTCAATGGATCTAAATAAGTAAATAATTAAAATCAATGGAGTGGCGAACAAAAAACTAAAACTGTTATTAATTAACCAACTAGTTGACATTTAGAATTATTATTTGTTTTTTAATATTACAATATTTTTGATTTGTGAAGTTTTGAATATGTAAAAACTTACCTTGAATAATATTTATATATTAATAATAAGGATTTAAAACTCTTATTAAAAATGGCAAAAGGTCTTAGATATTATATTTTTTAATAAATATAAAAAAAATAATCGGTTTGGTTGTTATTAAAATAATTGATTATTTATGGATACCGTTATTATAATTTAAAATTAAAATCTAATTTTAATTATCTAAATGTAAAAATGTGAAGTGTAAATGTAAAAATGTAAAGTGTAAAATGTAAGTGTAAATGTAAAAATTACTCTTGAGAAATGAATTGGCGTTCTATCGAAATTTTGTAAAAACACAAACTTAGAAATTCTACATCTGAATCGTTTGATTTTCTTCTCCTTTTTAATAAATTAAAAGTTTTTACAAACCAATATTAAGACCACGTCAACTAATTCGACATTCATGGCAAACCTTATTTTTTTAAACAAGTATGGAATAAAGAGTATCTCTAATGATAGAATGAAGTACGTATAAAATACATAAGAGACAAATGTTTCAGAATTTTCTTTCAATCTCAAGAGCGAGAATGTTTCTTTTCTGTTATTATAAGTGGTTTCAGAATAACTACATTCAGTAGTGGCCGTGGAGAAAATTTTTTAGTGATTCTTGATAATTCCCAAATATTATAAATAAAATAAAATAATTTATGAAAAATTATAATTCTACCTATTAAAGCATGAATCGCAATCCAAAAGCAAGATTTACCTCTTACACCGCAAATATCAAGTTGTTTATTTTTACATCGCATTCACAAAACACGACTAAAAGGTGCTTGAACGTACTTTCGTTCATGGTGCCACAACGCTTCGATCGCGTCCTGGTGCTTGTACGTAGCGTATGCTATAGACGAGTCGGGGTGACCCCTGGAGAGTATACGGATTAACTAAAATTGGGTTTTTACATATAAATGGTCCAAGTGGCACCTTCCTGAAAATTGCTGTGGGGCATCCTGGGGTGCTCAAGATACCAAAAATGACTTAAAACGTTGTGGCACCAAAAATTGGTGCCACAACGTTTTATATGGTGCCACAACGTCTATATAAGGTCGTTTTTGGTGCCGGAACGTAGGGTTACATATATATATATATATATATATATATATATACAGTCCACATCAATTTCTCAGCCACCTTAAATCTATAATAAGTTGGGACAGGCACATCTAAAGGGTGTGGCCTAATAAGTTTGGGTCTCCAAATTTGACATTATTTGGAACTTCCCAAACACCTACCTTATCGAAGATAATAGAAAGGCTAATGAAAAATCACCTGCTGCCCTTTCTTTTCAAACAAAACATCATAACACCTCATGAATATGGTTTCCTTCCTAAAAAATGCACTAGTGACGCAATGTTTTCCGTTCTTAATGAAATATATACATCACTTAATGATAAACTTTTCACAACTTCAGTATTTTGTGACTTTGCAAAGGCCCTTGATTGTGTTAATCATGAAAGCTTAATTAAGAAACTACACATTTATGGCGTACGGGGTTCTCCTTTGCAATGGTTTAAAACTTACTTAGAAAATAGTACGTGCTAATGGTGCTGATTCTTCAAATCTGCCAATTAGTAGTGGCGTACCTCAAGGTTCAGTGTTAGGTCCAATTTTATTTTTATTATTCATCAACGATATCACAGACTTAAAAATAAGTGGAAGAATTACTTTATTTGACGATGACACGAGTGTAACCTGGAGTAGTTCTGATATACAGACATTACAATCTAGCATAAACAAAGATCTAGTTACTATCAAGTCTTGGTCTGACTCGAATGGGCTTTGTTTACGAAAACAGCAAATACATTATCACATATCTGTTTCGAATTTACTCATAAAGAGATTTGCCATGAACGGTGATAGACAATTGCCTATAGCAGTTCCTTCATGTTGTTTAAAAAATTCATTTCTAAATTGAATCGTTTGTAAAATCACTGATTACCCTAAATCCACTAATCCACCAATATGTCACTCAAGCTGAAATGACAGTTAAAAATTAATTGAAGCACTTAAAATAATTTAAAATCTGACTGACTGACATTTGTTCATCCATTCACTGAGAGAAGCAGTTAAACATTCACACCCCGTAGGGTTTGACGGCTTTAATATCAAATAATTTGTAACACGCTCGAAAAAATAAAATATTCTTACGGTAAAACTCGTTCAATACCGGCCTAATCTAACGACGAAACAAATTGGTGGAAGGCAAGTTGGCGCGGTCAGTAGTACAAAAAAAAACTGTCATTAATTTTAGTATATATGAGGACGCAGACAGTGACAAATTGCCGTTCCGAGTGGGACACGTTATAGTTAATTATTTTCTGAACAATTCGTGATTATAAACACAATATATTTTGGTAAGAAGTTATATAATATTTCGAGGATGATTTATATAAGCTTATGAAACAAAAAGTTTACGGCAAGCGTCCGATTTTTTTTAATTTGGGATAGAAAAAGTATACTTGTATTTATACGATAATTTTGAGGTTATGTGGAAAAATGATTAATACAAAAGTTTTAGATTTTTTAATCATCTACAACTTTTATATTAATATTTTTTCGATAGGATGCATATTTCAGCCACAAATCGTAAAAAACCA
>OX439480.2:18988944-19124826 GCA_949320105.2 Crepidodera aurea
CACGACGCTATTTTGACACATAAATAAGTCAAAAACTATTGCAGATAAGTCTAAGAAACCCGGGTGCGTTATATCGACAATTTAATGGCGAATCTAAAAATGTAACAAAAATGGGGGGTTGCCATTTAAAAAATCAGAACTTAGTTGTGTATCTTATTTGGGACATCCTGTATATAAATAGAAATATTTTTAGATTATGCCCCATTATCGGTCTTATCGTTTAAAAAAAAATCAAACCGATAGCTTGAATAGAAAAAAAGTTATGGAGCAAGCACGTACCCCTGGGTCACCCTGTATGACATATTATATATCTATTTTCAATGGTTGGAGCTACAGTGCAAATAAACCATTTATGGATGTTATCAGGTGAAACACCCTTAAAAAATTAAATACTCAGTAACGAAATTTAACATTTTATTATAAGGATACTGATGCGTGACAATTTTATTTATCAAAATTATAATTAATAAAAAACAAAACCAGATTAAAAAAACAAAAACAATAAACTTATGAAACAACAAGAAACATTGTAACAACCAATCTACCTATAACTAATTTTATTAGAATGTGAAAATTACATTAAATGTTCAAAATGTTTACTGATCTTACACAATTGAGTATGTGCACTGGCTTTATTTTTCTAAATGAATGAATGAATATTTTGTAATAAATCTTCCCTACTCTCGAAGTTAGTCTTGTAAATATTATTTTTAAAAAATCCCCATATAAAAAAATCAGGAGGATTTATGGTTTTATTTTTTATTAATTATAATTTTGATAAATAAAATTGTCACACATCAGTATCCTTATAATAAAATGTTAAATTTCGTTACTGAGTGTTCAATTTTTTAAGGGTGTTTCACCTGATAATATAATATAATATATATAATATGTCATATGTCATATATGTCATATATAATATGTCATATCAGGTGAATGAGAATTAAAAAAGGAAACGAAAAACGTCAAAATACACATTAACAATTAAAACTTGACGTTTTAAATAAATAAGTAATTTGACTTTTAAGTGACTGCGCGTAGCCTACTGTTAAAATAATAAAAAAATCACATGTTACCAATGGAAATATTACAGAAGTTTGACCAAAAGTAGGTGAATAATAGTAGGGGAGGCCGAGATGCTAAATTTACAGTTACTAAAGCGTCATGGGGACCTATTGGATTGTGAAGATTAGGTTCTAAAACGAAAAAAATGTATGTTAAGTTTTCCATTTTAGTGGAGCGAAGAGCGTGTAAAAATTTTCAAAAATGTAAAAAAAAACCGTAATATGGTCCAAATTAATAGATTTTGGCATAGTAGACCTTTATAATTTTTAAAAGGTAATGGAATTTGCTACATAATAAGATTATAAAACACATGGTCTCCTATTTAAAATAAGAAAGATATTGTCGTTTGAATATGTCATTAGAGAATCGCCCCGTTTTTTGGACGCACAATTTAAAAAACATAAGTTTACATTCTATTTCCTTAGTGAGCCCCCTAAAAAAATAATCTGTGCGCCACTGAACTCTTTAATATTATATCTATCAAAAGTTTTTATAACGTTTTTTTATATTTTTCTTAATTAAGAAGTTATAGTACCTTGTAGTTTTCGACAGTGTTCAATAATCGCCCTGTATCTTCCAACTGCAGGGAGTTACTAAAGATTTAATTAGGCTATCGTTACTTTAACACAAAAAGAAGTCATAACATCTTAATTGCTTTTCTTCTATCTCTTCTAGTTTACGAGATACCCTGCAAAACACACCCTGTACATCCAACCACAGGTATAGTCGAACTCAATCCTTTATGAGAATGAAAAAACAGCAAAGGATTACCGTCAATAGAACAAATACTCATGAATCTGGACATTTTTGAGCACTTTAAAGTCGAAAACACCGTGCACTGTCCATATACATAAAAATAAAATAATATTTTGGCTATTAGGACCACTGTGCAAAGATTCAATAACCAACTAAGCTGGATATCGTTATAGGGGAGAATGGCGTGTAATTATTAATTATGAGATTAATATGAATTTACATTTTAATTTCTATAACGCATATTAGATTTGAATTACTAATTAAAATTTTGTCTTAAATTAATTTAACTAAACTGTGGCGTGTGAGGTTACACTCATAAGAGGCGACAATGGAAGTGTGGTTATAGTTTTTACATTTTCAATTACAGAAACAAAATTCTCAGATGTGCAGACAGGTTACTTTGGCGGCTTGTAGATGTGCCGACAAGTGGCTTTGTCGTTATTAGCGGCATGTAGATGTGCCGACAAGTGTCTTTGTCGTTATTAGCGGCATGTAGATGTGCCGACAAGTGTCTTTGTCGGTATTAGCGGCATGTAGATGTGCCGACAAGTGACTTTGTCGGTATTAGCGGCATGTAGATGTGCCGACAAGTGTCTTTGTCGGTATTAGCGGCATGTAGATGTGCCGACAAGTGACTTTGTCGGTATTAGCGGCATGTAGATGTGCCGACAAGTGACTTTGTCGTTATTAGCGGCATGTAGATGTGCCGACAAGTGACTTTGTCGGTATTAGCGGCATGTAGATGTGCCGACAAGTGACTTTGTCGTTATTAGCGGCATGTAGATGTGCCGACAAGTGTCTTTGTCGGTATTAGCGGCATGTAGATGTGCCGACAAGTGGCTTTGTCGGTATTAGCGACTTGTATAAAGCGGGATTATTTTGTTCTGCAATTAAAGTAGGAAGTAGAAAGTTAGATAAATATTGTCTTCAGTAGTGAGGGCTAGGAAAATATTCATACAGTGATACACTGTGCTTGTGTTCGCACCTGATTTTTGATTTAGTGAATAGTAGGTGGTAGGTGATTCGTGGCGTTAGTTTATTTCAATTAATATTATTCTTGGCTTCCGTGTATATACATACCCCTAACGATCTCCAGTAACTTGGTTATTGAATCTTTGCACAGTGGTCCTAATAGACAAAATATCATTTTATTTTTACGTATATGGACAGTGTACGGTGTTTTCGACATTAAAATACTCAAAAATGTCCAGATCAATCCGGATTTCTTCTATTGGCGGTATCCTTTGCTGTTTTTATAGCGTTTTTTCTTTCTCATAAAGCGGTGGGTTCTACTATATCAAGTGTGCTCGTTTGTGATGATACGCTTTTTGGACAAAGACTCGGTTAAATTCAAACACAAAGTTAATGTTTGTATTTGTTATCCGATTTCTGTTGCGTAAAAGAGAAATAATTCTGCGGCCGACAATTTGCTCGTTTTGGGAAATGGGGGTCGGGCGGCTTTTGAAAATATATCGGTGCCGGTTAGGGAATAACTGATGAATATCTCCGTTAGCCGGAGAGATATTCGAAATATAATGAGCAAGGTTGGAATACTGAATGTACGGTTATTATGGAGATATCGTGTTCGCGACGAAATATTTTCAGTTTTATCTGTTTAATCCCGTTTACCGTAAAACGAAAATGTTTTAATTTCGCCTCGGGCTACTACCTGCATATTTTTATATATACGGGGTTTTAAAAAGTCAAATAATTTGGTAAATAATTAAGTTCTTATAATATCTTCTCTCTAAATCAATCATCTACTAGATGAGGATAAAATAATAATACAAAAACGTCTTTGTTATACCAAAAAAAGTTCCAAAAAGATAGATAGTAAGAAGTAGACGTGTCGATAGGTACAGGGTGGCCAAATAAGAATGCGAGGTACTGTATCTGGGAAACTATCCATCGTAGAGGCTTGCGGAAAAAAAACGGCCAAGAGAAAAACCTGGAAAATATTTTCAAGTTTCTAAAATGGCCGCTAGGGGCCGTAACTGCAATCTTGAATCTAAGAAAGTGATGTTTCTGTGAATTCCGCTATATTAACCTAACAAAAAAATACATGATATTTAAAGTAGAGGATAATCTGAATCTTTTTTGTTTGACAATTTTTGCCGCATCTCTAAAAATAAAGTGGTGGGGGGTATTCAAAGGTTTCAGTAAAAAACACCCTGTATATTCGAAACAGCTGAGCCGATTTTAACAAACTTGGGCTAGTTGAAAAGAGCTATTCTTGGGCTAAAAATGCTATAACATTTGAAGTTTTGTTAGTTTAAGATGTCGCCGCTAGAGGGCTATTTTCGACATTTCGACAGAAATGGTTAATTTTCTCAAAAAAATTGAATGCATTGGTATGATTTCTTTTTCATGAAAAAGTAGCTAAATGATGCCTAAACAAGCTCGCGAAAACCGCATCTCGGTATCTTGTTCCTAACCTAAAATTTAGGCCAAAGAAAATTTTATACGGAAATCTCTTAAATTTTTATTTTTTAAACTAATTAATTCCTTTTATTATGTAAGTTGTGGCCCTAAAAAGGACCGAATTAAAAAAGAAAGGTTTTTAATGTCCCCGTAAATGCTCGAAATTCTGAAGCCTCTCATGGGTAGACAAAACTGCAGCTTCATTTTCGGCTCTCGGTATGTTACGTAATGCATTACGAATCCGGTTTTTCGTATCTCTCTGGTCGTAGGTTGAGTCTGAAAATTCAAGACAAGTTAAGTCTGGTGATCGCGCAGGCCATGGAAACAGACTTCCTCTTCCAATCCAACGCTGTTGTAATACTGCATTAATATGTTCTCACACAATAATGAAGAATTTTTATTTCTAATTCTTTGGACCGATGAAGCCACCTTTAAAATCTGCACAATATGCATTATTGGTCTGCAGAAAATCCGCATTGGTTGCGTGAAGTTCAACACCAAGGACGTTGGAGTTTAAATGTGTGCTGTGGCATACTGGGAGGCAGAATTATTTTTTTTTAGCAATCCCTAAGTGGCAACATCTTTCTTGACTTTTTGGCCAATAAATTACCGTTGTTGTTGGAAGATGTTTCGCTGGAAACACGTCAAAACTTGTTTTTGCAGTTGAATGGTTGCCCAGCACATTATGCTATTATTGTGCGAGAGCATATTAATGCAGTTTCCATGGCCTGCGCGATCACCAGACTTAACTCGTTTTGATTTTCAGACTCAACCTACGACCAGATACGTATGAAAAACCGGATTCGTTAATGCATTACGTAACATACCGAGAGCCGAAATTGAAGGTGCAGGTTTGTCTACCCATGAGAGGCTTCAGCAATGCATAGAGCGTGATGATCAGCATTTAGAGCATTTACGGGGGCACTAAAAACTTTTCTTTTTTAAATCGGTCCTTTTTAGGGTCACAACTTACATAATAAAAGGAATTAATTAGTTTAAAAAATAAAAATTTAAGGGATTTCCGTATAAAATTTTCTTTGGGCTAAATTTTAGGTTAGGAACAAGATACCGAGATGCGGTTTTCGCGAGCTTGTTTAGGCATCATTTAGCTACTTTTTTATGAAAAAGAAATCATACCAATGCGTTTAATTTTTTTGAGAAAATTAACCATTTCTGACGAGATGTCGAAAAAAGCCCTCTAGCGGCGACAACTGAAACTAACAAAACTTCAAATATTATAGCATTTGTAGCCCAAGAATAGCTCTTTTCAACTAGCCCAAGTTTGTTAAAATCGGCTCAGCCGTTTCGAATATACAGGGTGTTTTTTACTGAAACCTTTGAATACCCCCCACTACTTTATTTTTAGAGATATAGTAAAAATTGTTAAACCAAAAAGGTTCAGATTATCCTCTACTTTAAAGATCAGGTATTTTTTTGGTAGGTTAATATAGCGGAATTCGCAGAAACATCACTTTCTTAGCTTCAAGATCGAAGTTACGCCCCCTAGCGGCCATTTCAGAAACTTAAAAATATTTTCCAAGTTTTCCTCTTGGTCGTTTTAGTAATGACTTTTTTTTCGCAAGCCTCTACGATGGATGGTTTCCAAGATACAGTACCTCGTATTCTTATTTGGCCACCCTGTACATACATGCAAAAAGCGCAAGTCGAGCATATGCCATCTTTAAAGTTGAGGGTAAAATATACTCAATCCCAAATTTTCATGCAAATCGATGGAGGTTCTTCGAAATCGGAGGTAATAGTTGATTTTTACCTTCATTCACTGTACTATTACTGGCCTGTGTGCAAATTTTAAAATTGCGCCTCTACCTGAAAGTATCAAATTTTTGAGCTTTCAGCCGCTGTAGAAAATATAATTTTTCTACGACTTCTATAGAATATAGAACTACTCAAGCTTTTCCAAGTTTTATCAAGCTTTACCAAGCTTCCAGCTCCGTAAGAAAAGCTTGACTTTGCTAGAAAAAATGTATAATGAATGTAGTAGATTTTAATCTTTAATTTTTATTGTTACCAATCGGTAGAAAGATTTGAGACTTTAACCTCAGTCGTGCTTCAGTAATTGACCGTGAAACCTTTTAAATAATGGTTGACGTTATAGTTATTGTGAAAATTTATTGAAAAGAAAAAAGGTAAGTGTATTGTTTTTTATTGTTTATGAAATTAATAATAATACTAATGCTATAATTATACTCTTACCTTATTCTAATCTGAACTTAGTTGTTTGTTAAAATGAAACCTAACCTAATTAAATAAAATGCTATTTGCCTTGTTTATTTTTATAGACGTCTCTAATCTTTTAAATATCGATATTTATTATTAAATGATTGGTACCTTTTTTTTTATTAACGAATAATCAATTTTTAGTTACTCCTGGTTACTTTCTTTCTAACCTTCAAAATAACGGATATAATATTCTCCAATCAGGAACACAGGATAAAACTACAGCATACTGGATAACAAACAGGATCTGGATTCTCCTTCAGGAACAAAAGCAGGAATCAATGATTGGAGTTCTTTTCTTAATTAACTTCTTTTATTCTTGGATTACAAAATTCTATAGTTTAATGTTTATTCTATGATAGTCGTAGAAAAAGTATAGTGTGCAACACGTGGGGAAAGGACTGGGGCTAGGGACGCTATAAATAAAATTATTACTAGATTATATTTAGAAAACTAGCAGCAAAAATGTAAATTTTGTCACATGAATGACCCCTTTTACGCCCAATACCCACGTCCCAGAAACCCATTACTTAGCGCAACGATAATTTTAACAAAAAAAACTCGTTCAAACGTACACGACAAAACAAATGTCTCTATGAAAAATACATAACTTACAACCCCCGTTTCAAATTGAGTAATAAATTCTAACAAAAGTACTTATTGCTTCTTGAAATAATTTCCTAGACGTACAATTTTTATTGTTTTACGTTTCCTCTAAAGAATAATGCGCAACTTAAGGAGAATAAATATTTTCAAGTTTTCAAGAGACGTAAAAATAAATTGAAAAATGATTTAGTATTTCCACAAAGAAAGATGCAATAAAGATCGATATGAAGTGGCACTTGATTTTTATATATATATATATAAACTTAATTTCGAACGCTATAATTTTATAAAATCCGCTTGAAGTTTTAGCTTAATGCTTTCTTACTTTAATAGCTTTCTCTTCAGAATTTCTTTTATCGATTATTTTTTTCATCTGTCAATACAGTCAGATTTTGTGGTTTCAGCCAATAACAGCTCAGGATCCTAACCAATCATTGTGTTTTATACTGATTATTTTTTTCATCTGTCAATACAGTCAGATTTTGTGGTTTCAGCCAATAACAGCTCAGGATCCTAACCAATCATTGTGTTTTATACTGATAAAACCGCTTCTTCGTATTTGTTTCTTGATTAAACTGTGTTTACCTTTTTTGAAATGTCAAATGTAAACATTTAACAATTTTTATTATACTAAAATGTATTGCAAATCTATGTTAATAACCAAATGTCAAAATGTATTTGTAAACTAACCTGTTTTTATTAGTTGATTTCAAAATGCCTTTAACATTTTTACATAACATAACACTAAACTTAAAATTAATTAAATTAAGAAAGACTTCATTTCATTCTTCTTCGCTTTTATTAACGGCGCCGTTTCGCGGGGTAGCCAGTCAAAAAATCGCCTTGGTGGCCCTGTATGTAAAACTATAACAGCTCAGGTTTCAATTTAAATTGGTAAAGAAAATTTTCAATATTTGTGTGTAAAGTGTCTTTTGCATAAATGACTATGTTCTCTGTTTTTAATACAAAATGATTCAAAAAATAATCCTTTCAAATACGACTCGTCCTCTGAAATTTTATAGATTAAATTTTTGATCTTCATACTCAAACGCCTTTATTTTAGGCAAAACCACTCAAACAAACTGATTTAAGATAAAATCACTCGTCCTGCGGACTCGTGATTTTATCAATCAGTTTGTTTTCGTGGTTTTTCCAAATAAAGCCGTTTTCGTGAAAACCAAAAATTTAATCGATAAAATTTGGAGGACTCGTGGTATTACCTTTGATAAAACCGCTTCTTCGTATTTGTTTCTTGATTAAACTGTGTTTACCTTTTTGAAATGTCAAATGTAAACATTTAACAATTTTTATTATACTAAAATGTATTGCAAATCTATGTTAATAACCAAATTTCAAAATGTATTTGTAAACTAACCTGTTTTTATTAACGCCAAAACGCCTTTAACATTTTTACATACCTCACTTCAACACTAAACTTAAAATTAATTAAATTAAGAAAGACTTCATTTCATTCTTCTTCTTCGCTTTTATTTACGGCGTTTCGCGGGGTAGCCAGTCAAAAAATCGCCTTGGTGGCCCTGTATGTAAAACTATAACAGCCTAACAGCTCAGGTTTCAATTTAAATTGGTAAAGAAAATTTTCAATATTTGTGTGTAAAGTGTCTTTTGCATAAATGACTATGTTCTCTGTTTTTAATACAAAATGATTCAAAAAATAATCCTTTCAAATACGACTCGTCCTCTGAAATTTTATAGATTAAATTTTTGATCTTTGTACTCAAACGCCTTTATTTTAGGCAAAACCACTCAAACAAACTGATTTAAGATAAAATCACTCGTCCTGCGGACTCGTGATTTTATCAATCAGTTTGTTTTCGTGGTTTTTCCAAATAAAGCCGTTTTCGTGAAAACCAAAAATTTAATCGATAAAATTTGGAGGACTCGTGGTATTACCTTTGATAAAACAATTTTAATTTCTAGAAATAATGTAATAATTCTAACTCTAAATTCTGGCGGATACGTTTATAATATTCCTCCGCCAAAATTTTAAATAACATCGATTTCAAGAAGGCTATGACACACAGGATTTACAGCATTAATGCCCCACCTCGTATATACACTTTAATGTCGAATTGAAACTTTCCATGTACTACACAATATCTGTATGAAAACTATCCCACGGGCATTACAATAGGAAATATTTTAAAACAAGTATAAGCGTATTTTCCGTTGAAATGTTCTTTTTGTAATATATCCAGACTAGGGTTATTGATTGAAAGCATTATGTCATGCAAATTCGGAAAATAGGAACATTTATTTCCTTATAAATCGAATGGTTTCTTACTGGATATGAGGAAAATTAGTCCAGGGGCAAAACGCTTTTGAATACCCGAATTCTTAAAAAAATTTTCATTATCAGTGGTCATTTTCTTCGATGAAACCTTGACTTTAAGGTAATATATTGTTAGTATGGGCAAATTAGGGTTTTTTATTATTATTATTTACATATCAAAACCATAGTATTTGTTTTGCTGACATTTAGTTTAAGTTTATTATTAAATAAATACGTTTCAATGCTATTTAAAGATTTATTCATTTCAACAATTACCTGATCTGAATTTTCATGTACACAATAAACCAATGTATCATCAGCAAAAAGATGTATACAGTGTAATCCAGAAATGTAGTTAATATCATACAGATAAATAATAAAAAGCATTGGACCTAACACACTACCCTGGGGTATGCCACATTCAGTCATAAGTTAATTTGGTAATTCTTTTAGTTTTTTATCTTCTGTTAAATGGATAATATCTTTCCATTGAATTATTAAAAATTGTAGACGTTTCACATGAGTGTCAAACTCTAAAACCTGATTGGTTGTCTAGAAACAATAGCCCAGTTAAAAAATGGTCATCAAAAGTGACCTTCTCCGTGCCCCCCTGCAGCCCTCGCACCTCCTACGCTCCGGGACCTTTAGTATATTTATTTCCTAACTACTCCAAATACATCCCTCAAGTCCGTTTTTGCACGTTCGCTCACGTACTCTACACTCCCATTTTAATCGTTCATTGACTGGACTATTATAACAGCGACTAATATTTGGAGAGAGATTTGAAACCGTCTTTTTTCAACGGAAAATTTTTTTATCCAATTGTTTTGTTTTTTGTTCGCCATATGACCATAAATTGGAAACTATTTGCAAATAGTTTTAAGATTACTCATTGATTTGGGAATATAGCTGAATAAATTAGTGCAACACAAAAAAAGGCGACAGTGGCCCAGTTAAATACTTGATAATCCTTAGAGTACATTTCTTATACGCTGTACTGGTCGATTGCATTTTCACACACGTCTGCCTTAGTCGCTGCCATGTTGCCAAGTTGCTTTTTTAGTAGAGTACGAATACGAAAATATGTTTTTTTTTTAGTTTTATCTCCATTTCCGTATTACGAGCGAGGTTGCAAATTAATGAAAACATTGCACGTTAGAACATCTTCATTTGCAACCATTATTCAAAACTTTTGCAAAAACTTCGATGTTTATTTTAATAGAAAAAAACATTTTCATGAAAAAATAAGTTTTCCGTTTGTCGCAAGAGGTTACAAATTACAGCACTTCTCAAGAACATTATTTTAGTTATTTTTTCAAATTTGCAGAACTTTTGGAATTTCTAACAGCTTCATTGAGTTAATTTTTGGTACATGTATTAAAAAAAGTATTAAATCTATTAAAAAATAGTTCGTATTACCTTTAGTTCTATTACTATACAAACTACTTAAATTTTTGAAAGGTACAAATAATAAAATACATTGATCCCAGTTAAATGAATGAATTGTTGAATTTCCACAATTTCTTCTGCACAATTAACCATTTAAAGAAAGACTAAATATCGCTGAATATATAACTCAGACGGGCATTATTGATTGAATGCACTTTCCCATTAAAGTTCAAAGGAAAATATTTACCTACAATTCCAATTATTTCTTACCTCTGTCGCAGGACGTGAGGATCAAGCACAAAAACGCCGTTCTCACTATACTCATCATTTTTACCAAATACGATTGGCGAAAAACGAAAAAATATCGAAAAGAAAAGTCACATTTCCATTATATTTCGGTTTACTTAGTCCAAAAAGTTCGTCGCGCGTATTTCAGAAAGAGGAAAGGTACATCACTCTGCGAGAGTGGTGGGAAAACTGAAATACTGTAAAGAGGTTGAACATTGTTTGGCACGCTGAAACTACGGCCGTGTTGTCAGATTTGGAGTTCGTTGTTGTCAGCGGGAACGTATGGGACTTGAGATTAATTGTTTAAGACATATTTTGTGATTTAGTACAAAAGTAGGGATGAGATTCGTAAGTAAGCTAGTAAAACTATGTTAAAGGTATTGTAAATCACAACTTCTACAAGTATACAGTGCGTTTCAGGGTGTAATTTTTTAAATTGACAAAAAAGTCTCATATTTTCGGAAATATCGGCGAAAAGAAACCAATGGGCCATTTTCCCGCCCTTTCACAAATTTCACACAGCTGAGATTTTCGGGGGTGAATGTACCCATGAAAAGCAAACCTGATGCCCGTGTTGGCACCTTCGTTTATTGGACTAAAAAAACAAAAAATAATATGAGTTTCTGTTCCATTAAACTGAAGCTATTTGTGGATTTTCATGACAGGAGATATTTGCTGTGTCATCGGCAAATGTTCCTGTAACTGTATTTTGTGTTACTGGCATATCTGAGGTGTATAAAACATATAGTAATGGGCCAAGTACACTACCTTGTGGTACTCCAGAGCGGAATATCATGGTAGTTTGATTTTTCTTCATTTACTTTAGTTTGGAAATTTCTTTCGCATAGTTAAGACTTCAGAAAATTGTAGTAGGCTGGTGCTTGATTTTGTAAATTAGCCCTGGATGCCAGACTTTGTCGAAAGCCAGGCTAATGTCAAGAAATACTCCACTGCAATAATGTTTGTCTTCTAGGGCTTCGTTAATGGTTTTTGGACAATGCGATGTACTTGCTGTACAGTTGAATGCTTCTGCAGGAAACCAAATTGGTGGTCTGATATCCAGTTTTCTTGTGGTAAGTCCACATTTAATCTGCCGAGCACTATAGTATTTCAAGTAATTTTGAAATTACTGACAATAAACTTATGGGTCTGTAAGAAGTTACATCAGTTGGTTAGTATTATTTGGCCAGTTTTGAGACTTTTTGGCCAGTATCCAAGACGCAGGATAGCATTAAAGATATACGTTCAGCATTTTCGCTGTTATCAGATCAGCTCCTGGAGCTTTCCTGGGATTCAGGAATTTAATTTCTTCCATTATTTCTTTTGGCGTCAGCAGTTTAATAGGTGTATGTACTATAGGTGTATTTTTTAAACTGTTTTCTATTTCTATAACGATCTTGAGCTTATTTTCTTCGGAAAGACTTGTACTTTCATCTTATAAATAGTTTATAGAAATTTATTAAATTTTAAGTACCAAAAAATGACTTTTAAATGATCAAAATTAAATTTCTATAGTTTCGAATTAAAGCTTTACAGTTCTAAACTAAAATACCGAAGAATTAATACACTTCCGCCCCGAAAATGTCACAAAGTTAATTGTTCTGACGAAATTCCTGATTGAATTCGCGAAAAACACCCTAGAGGGAGAAATACAAAGGCCCTTTGTTATCGCAAAAACGTTGCGAAAGGCAGAACAACACGACACCCTAATAATATTAATATTATTATTTATACTTCCTCTTTTATTAATTGCTAAAATAACCAGAACGTTTTCTATTCAAGGAGAATACAAACTGGGAAATATTTCAGGGACGGTTCAAGCCGAAAAACATGACAAAATAAACCCAACAAAAATTTTAATTTTTGTGCAAATATTATGGAAGGGAATTCCCTTGGAAGTTTATTCGCTCTTGCCTTGCCTGAAAAATCTAAATTGAAATACGAACAAACCTACGATCGATTTGCCAAATGGTGTGATGAAAAAGAAGTTAAAAATACAATAAATGAGAAAGTTTTTAGCTTATAAAAGAATTACAAATCATCGCAAATGGACCAGAGTCGTAGATGTTAATATATTAAAGTAAGTTGGCAAACCTGTTATATTGATTATGTTGGCACTCCCGGTTGTCAATGTCAAGTCCTAACCGATGGTTCTCTAGTTGTAGTGTTTTATGTTGTAAATTTTTAAAAAATATAAAAAAAGTCAGATACGTATATAAGTTCTGATCCGCCGTTCTTCATTTGCAACTGAACAACTTTTGTATTTACCATTTTTGAAAAAATTAAGTAGTTTTTTCTAAAATTGAACATTGCTTCAAAATCTCAGAGGGTTCCGGGAGGTGCTGCCCCCCGACGGTCCTATTTTAAAGCGATTAAAAATTTAAATTTTACCGGAAGATTTATATTTCGAAAGGTTTGTCTTGCGTGTAGCGGCTCCCGGGACCTCTCGCATTGCGCTAGTGCTCTGTCGGAGTTTTACAGAATCCTGGCCAATCAGAAAAGGTCATTGTATGGCGAAACCCGAATTGGAGTTTCGTTAACGCAAACGAGGAAGTTAATTGAAGACAACAGTTATTCTGATTGCATTTATTTACATTGGATTGTTGTGTGGACTTGAATATATACCATTCCAGGATGACGTAGGTGACAGGTCGGCCATATTTGCTGGGAGGCACACAACTTTATGACACAACGTTAGTTTCATATGTAAACATCAAAAATATTTTTTTTAAAGTTCTTTATTCAGAAGAAATAAATAGAAAATGCCACATTTTTGTAGTGTTATTAAATGCTCAATGCATTATAAAAGAGACAAACGGAGGGATCATTTAAATGCGTTGTCTAGTGAATGAAGAAATGCTTGGATTAAAGCTTTGAAACGAAGTACATTTTCTGAAAGCCAAGTGAATAATAGACGTGTTTCTAACAGGTATTTTTGGCGATGTATTTTTTTATTATTACTTGTGTAAATTTTCGGTAAACCTGCTCTGTTAAAACACTATATTGACAAATTTTTGACAGAAAACTGTGGTTTTTTAAATTTAATTTTACCAGGTGATATTGTTTTAGCCGACAGAGATTTTTTAATTCAAGATTCTCTACAAATATTAGGTGCGAATATAAATAGATGGCTTGCAAACTTTTGTAAGCCTTAAGCTGTTGTCCCGAATAAAAACTGTGAGTTAGTATGCAAAATTTATAGAAAAGAGGTTTCTATATATTAGTTTCGTTCGCGCTCAAATTCAAATGCTCAAATGTCAAACTGCAGATAAACAAACAAACATTACGCGTTTCGGGCAGTTCAAATTAATACTGTTAGATCGCATAAAGTTGTCTTCATGTCAATAGAAATCTAATTTCCATCCACGACTCAAGATGCTACGTCTAGATGTCGTCCTTATCCGAGAATTGGTAACTATGCAACCGCAAATACACAGATGTATTTCATGCTGCCTAACAATTTTTTTAGAAGGGGGCAGCGAAGACGTAAGGGGCGAGGATTTCGAGGTTATGTATGAAATTGACAGAATTGATGGGTATAGAACACTCTTAAACGCTTATTTCATTCATTCGTTTTAATCAAGCTCTCACATATTATAACCAACTGACCTAACAGTAGATAAATATATTTTTTAAACGCTTTATTTTATTAGTAACCCCTTTACCACACGGGTATTCACGAAAGGGTTCGGTAGAACACATTTATTTAAACTAAATTCAAACGTATTTATTTTCTCAACCATTTCGCGTTTTCTCTAATTAATTCAACCATCCGCTGAATTTACCTCGAACAGAATTATTTGGTTTTCCTCGCAGATTTACAATGCCTCTCTCAAAGACACTCAAATTTGCTTAAAATTGAATATAAGAAAGCGAGAGGAACGGTGGCTGGAGCTGTTATTTCGGCAAATATACAGCCTCTTCCCGCAGAGGAAATGAAAATTCGACGTAATAACTCCCCGGTAATGAAAATTCTGTTTTGATTCTGATCTGGAAATACGTAACAATGGAATTAAGTTTTTGCTAATTTTTAGAAAAAACACTACTAAATATAATTAGTAGGAGCGTAATACGATCAGAGTATTTATTTACCTCATTAATTAAATTTGCAAAGGATATTTCCTAGATTTTTTGGCGGTCGAATGAATTTTAAAAATCAAGAAACAAGCAGCTGAGCAGTTGGTAATAATATGGCGCCTGCTGATAAATCAATCTGCTACAAGTGACATCTATGATTTGGAGATTACACTACAACTGTTTATACCGAGCAAAATAGAAACCTTAAACGCGGTGTAATGTGGGTTTTCAACGGGTACAAGAGGAATATATTCATCCCAATACCGTTCATTTTTCTCTTATATTCATAACAATGGCTATTTCCTTATTATGTAGGATTTTACCCACTTTAAAGTTTAAACTGTTGTGCCGAGGATAGGCAACCGAGTTACGTGGCGACATCTAGTAACAAGATTCACTAACTTGAGAATTAGTTCCTAGAGTGTGTACAAGATTTCTCCACGGTTATTCCATTTAACTGTAAAAATTATTTTCTAAACATAGTGTTGCTTCAATTCTTCTGAAATATTGCAGAATTGGAAGATTTTTGCCTTTTGATGATTAATACGAGTGTTTTCCTTTTTTCTATAAATTTGAACGCATCCCAAAATATCAAATTATTGACTGAAATTTCGGAACTGGTCATTTAAAACGTCAAAAATAAATTTTGACAATTGACATATGCCAAACTGGGAGATGAATGGTGATTTTGCAATTTTAGTGTTTCTTGTGTAAAATAATAATAAAAAACTCCGTTTAGTTTTAAAATGGTAAGGGTAAGAATGAAATATTCGACCGAAAAAAGGTTTCACATTGATTTGATTCATATTCGTTTGTTTTATATCGAAAATAACTTTTTTCTTAGGGTCAAAATCAGTCAGGACCTGGAGGTGCTGATAAGAAGGAAGAAAAGGACAAAAAGAAAAAATACGAACCCCCAATTCCGACTCGAGTCGGAAAGAAAAAGCGACGTACCAAGGGACCAGATACTGCATTGAAACTACCCGCTGTAACCCCTCATACGAGATGTAGGTTAAAATTGTTGAAGCTAGAAAGAATCAAGGATTATCTTCTTATGGAGGAAGAATTCATCCGTAACCAAGAGAGACTGAAACCCCAGGAAGAAAAGAACGAGGAGGAGAGATCTAAGGTTGATGATCTTAGAGGTAAATTATTTAAGTTATTTAGTGAGTTTAAATTAATACATTTTTTTTTTAAGGTACCCCGATGTCTGTGGGTACATTAGAAGAAATAATCGATGATAATCACGCTATTGTATCGACTTCAGTAGGCAGTGAACACTATGTTAGTATTTTATCTTTTGTCGATAAAGATCAACTCGAACCTGGATGTTCTGTGCTTCTAAACCACAAGGTACGTTTAAGAATATTCTTCTACTACAACGCAAGATATAATCATTTTTATTTTTTTAGGTACATGCTGTCGTAGGTGTTCTAGGCGATGATACCGACCCCATGGTCACTGTGATGAAATTAGAGAAGGCCCCTCAAGAGACGTACGCAGATATCGGGGGTTTAGATACTCAGATACAAGAAATAAAGGAATCCGTAGAGCTGCCTCTTACTCATCCTGAATATTATGAAGAAATGGGTATTAAACCTCCTAAAGGTGTCATCCTTTATGGCCCTCCTGGTACTGGGAAAACTTTGCTGGCGAAGGCTGTGGCCAATCAAACTTCCGCTACGTTTTTGAGGGTTGTGGGTTCCGAACTTATACAAAAATATTTGGTGAGTGTTTGAATAAAGTTTTAAATACAATTTTTCCTAAATTTTAAGTCCCGAGTTGTTTCCTATTGTTCATAACTTCAAAATTTAGTTTATCTTTGTTAATAATTTTTTTCTCGGTGAGTTTTTAAGTCCCGAGTTGTTTGCTATCGTTCATAATTTCAAAATTTAGTTTATTTTTGTAAATAATTTTTTTCTCTATTAAAAAATAATGAAAAAAAAATTGAAAAATATAAAAAAAATATTAAAACAATGAAAAAAATTGAAAAAAATTAAAAATATTTTTTTCAGTATTTTTAATTTTTTATCGATATTTTTAATTTTTTCCAATATTTTTCATTTTTTTAGTTGTTTGCTGTCGTTTTTCATAACCTCAAAATTGAGTTCATTAAAAAAAGCAAATCAAAAATATTAAAAAATAATGAAAAAAAATTAAAAATTGAAAAAAATGAAAAATATAAAAAAATATTGAATTTTTAATTTTTTCAATATTTTTAATTTTTTTCAATTTTTTTCATTGTTTGAATATTTTTTTATATTTTTTATTTTTCTCAATTTTTTTGCTTTATTTTTTAATATTTTTAACTTTTTTAATTTTTAAAATCAAAAGTAATGAAACTGAAAAAAATTAAAGATATTGAAAAAATGAAAAAATAAAAAAAATTGAAAAACTGAAAAAATGAAAAAAATGAAAAATATAAAAAAAAATATTGAAACAATGAAAAAAATTAAAAATATTGAGAAAATTAAAAAAAAATGAAAAAATTAAAAATATTGAAAAAATGAAAAATTTTGAAAAAATTGAAAAATATTAAAAAATAATGAAAAACAATTAAAAAAATGAAAAATATAAAAAAAATATTGAAATGAAAAAAATTTAAAATATTTTTTTCGATATTTTTAATTTTTTCCAATTTTTTTCAGTTTTTTAATTTTTTTTCAATATTTTTAATTTTTTCAGTTTTTTAATTTTTTCAATTTCAATATTTTTAATTTTTTTTGATTTTTTCTTATTTTTTTTTCAGTTTTTCCAATTTTTTCATTATTTTTTAATATTCAATTTTTTCAAAATTTTTCATTTTTTCAATATTTTTAATTTATTTTTTTTATATTTTTCATTTTTTGCATTTTTCAATTTTTTTTATTTTTTCAATATTTTTAATTTTTTTCAGTTTCATTACTTTTGATTTTAAAAATTAAAAAAATCATAAATATTAAAAAATAAAGCAAAAAAAATTGAAAAAAATAAAAAATATTCAAACAATGAAAAAAATTGAAAAAAATTAAAAATATTGAAAAAATTAAAAATTCAATATTTTTTTATATATTTATCATTTTTTTTTCATTTTTTTCAATTTTTCATGTTTTTTCCTTATTTTTTAATATTATTGATTTTTTTTCATTTTTAAAATCAAAATAATGAAAAAAAATTGAAAAAACTGAAAAAATGAAAAATAAAAAAATATTGAAAAAATGAAAAATTTTGAAAAAAATTAAAAAAAAATTGAAAAAAAAGGAAAAAATCAAAAATATTGAAAAAAACTGAAAAAATTAAAAAATTAAAAATATAAAAAAATATTGAAACAATGAAAAAAATTGAAAAAAAAAAGAAACAAATTAAAAATATGTTAAAAAATGATAAATACAAAAGTTTTAGATTTTTTAATTATCTACAACTTTTATTGTACACTTTTTTTGGTAAGATGCATATTTCAGCCACAATTCGTAAAAAACAATATCCAACCCTCAAAACATATATTTACCTACCCTCACCCCCTTCCCGAACTTTTCCTCAGCCGTCTTGATTTTTCTTAATTTACTTATGGTTTACCCTAAATTTTCCATCTATCCACATACTGCTAAGAGTTTTTTTTTGTTTCAAAATACATTGATCGAGATTTAAAACTAAGAAAATATTAAAATTTTTCGAAATTTAATTATTTTTTAAATTTATTTCACGAGCGTACTTCTATTTTTGACCTTTATTCACTAATTTCATTAAATATGCCCTCTGATCTTTACCGCAATTAAATACTTTATTCAAATTTAAATAACCTACTTTTCCCGTTTTATTTTAACACACATTATTATTCCAAATATGATAAGTTTTTGTACAATTCGAAGTGAGTGATTCAAAATAAATAAATTATTTAGGGAGACGGACCAAAACTAGTAAGAGAGCTATTTAGGGTTGCCGAAGAACACGCACCATCGATTGTTTTCATCGACGAAATCGACGCCGTGGGTACTAAAAGGTACGATTCGAATTCGGGAGGAGAAAGGGAAATCCAAAGGACCATGTTGGAACTTTTAAACCAGTTGGACGGATTCGATTCCAGAGGAGATGTCAAGGTATGTAAAAAGCGGTTTTTACATTTACAGATTCGGTAATAGTTCGTGTAAAAGTGTATTAATAATACAAAAAATCATTTTGATTGTAATTATTATAGATGCAGATAAATATAGGTCTCGAATTTTAGTTTGTTTGCATAAATGATATGACAATATTTAAAGATCCTTTCAAAGAGTCGGATTTGAATAAATATAAACAAAGAATCATCTACGTAACTGTTTTTGGTAGTATTTTAGTCTATGTAAAACCATCTCTAGCAATTTTGATGTCGGGGATTAGACGGGAATTGTGCTGTTCCAGTTCTAATCGCCTTAATGTTTGGCTAGGACTAGCCAAGACAAAAGGTTGTACTTTTTCTAATCTCAGTTGAATGTTTATTACCATCAGTTCAATATATTTTATTTCTAAGTTAAATATTATATAAAATAAACAGTAGACCAGATTGAGTGAAATCGTTCGCTTGCGTGGAAACCAAACTGTAATTGCGCTGAGCGCTTGTTGCATAAATTTAAAAAATTAAAAATGAAAACAATAAAAATAAATAAAAAATTAGAAATATGGATAAAAAAAAGAAAAATATTGAAAAATTGAAAAAAAATGAAAAATAAAAATATTGAAAAAACGAAAAATTTTGAAAAAAATCAAAAATATTAAAAAATAATGAAAAAAATTGGAAAAATGAAAATATAAAAAAAATATTGAAAAAAAAATAGAAAAACTGAAAAAAAACTAAAAAAATTGAAAAATAACGGAAAAAATGAAAAATGTTGGAAAAAATGGAAAAAAAATTGAAAAAATCAAAAAAACATGGATTTTTCCCATTTTTTTTTAGTTTCTCAATTTTTTTTTATTTTTTCTAATTTTTTAATATTTTTCGATATTTTTCCATTTTTTCACTTTTAATTTTTTTTCAATATTTTTCATTTTTTCAATATTTTTTTATATTTTTAATTTTTTTAATTTTTTCAGTTTCGCCAATTTTTTTTTTTTCATTAATTTTTACTTTCATTTTTTTCAAAATTTTTCATTTTTTTTTTTTCATTTTTTTTCATTTTTTCGATATTTTCCATTTTTTTTTTGTTTTTTTCAATATTTTTCATTTTTTCAGTTTTTTCAATTTTTTTTCATTTTTTTTTATTTTAATTTTTTTAATATTTTTCAAAATTTATCCTTTCAATATTTTTAATTTTATCAATATTTTCAAATTTTTTTTGAAAAACAAAATTAAATAAAAAATGAAAAATATGGATAAAAAAATGAAAAATGTAAAAAAATTAAAAAACAAAAAAAATAAAAATTTAATTTTTTTATATTTTTTTTCAATATTTTTTATATTTTTCATTTTTTTCGTTTTTTGTTTTTCCAATTTTTTTCATTATTTTTTAATATTTTTCATTTTTTTTTATTTTTGTTTTTCAAAAAAAAATTGAAAATATTGATAAAATTAAAAATATTGAAAAAAATTAAAAAAATTGAAAAAACTGAAAAAATGAAAAAAAAAATTATTGAAATAATGAACAAAATTAAAAATATCGAAAAAATGAAAAATATTGAAAAAAAATTAAAAAAACTGAAAAAAATGGAAAAATAGAAAAAAATGAAAAATATTGAAAAAAAATTAAAAAAATTCGCCCCAATACTAGGATTGTCCCTTTATGATAAGCACAACAGTGGCGTACCGTGTATAATATTTAAACAAAAGTTATATTTCAAGTAAAATAAAATAACTCCGCCAATGGTCGGCGTGTAAGTTCAAAGCGGCGAATCCATTAATATTTTTAACCATTTTTTCAGCTCATTCAATTGAGTTTAGGAGAAGTGTACCTGCATTTGTTGTTTCTTCCTCTTTTTCTTCTTCTTTTTTGAACACTTAACCGAAAACATAATTTTTAGGTCATAATGGCGACCAACCGTATCGAAACGTTGGATCCCGCGCTGATCAGACCCGGTCGTATCGATAGAAAAATCGAATTCCCGCTACCCGACGAAAAAACCAAAAAGAGAATTTTTAATATACACACGTCCCGAATGACTTTAGCCGAAGACGTCAATCTCCAGGAACTGATAATGGCCAAAGACGATCTCTCTGGTGCTGACATTAAGGTAAGGATGGCGAAAACTTTTTTTGTTCGTTTTATGAAAAAAAAATGAAAAAAAATGAACAAAATTAAAAATATTGGAAAAAAATGAGAAAAAAGATGAAAAAAATTGAAAAACAAAAAAAAAATCAAAAATGGATTTTTTCTAATTTTTTTTAGTTTTTCAATTTTTTTTTTATTTTTTTCATTTTTTTCCAATATTTTTTCATTTTTTCAATATTTTTTTATATTTTTCTTTTTTTTTTCATTTTGATTTTTTTCAAAATTTTTCATTTTTTCAATATTTTTATTTTTTTTCCAGTTCATTTTTGTTTAATTTTTTTTTTATTTTTTCAATATTTTCCATTTTTTTATTTTTGTTTTTCAAAAAAAAATTGAAAATATTGAAAAAAATGAAAAATATGGAAAAAAAATAAAAAAATTTAAAAATATGGAGAAAAAAATAAGAATATTGAAAGAATGATAAATTTTGAAAAAAATGAAAATAATAAAAAATAATCAATAATGAAAAAAAAACTTTTTTTTTTGTTCGTTTTATGTTTAACTTTTTGTTTGGTTTCAGGCTATTTGTACCGAAGCGGGTTTGATGGCATTAAGAGAAAGACGTATGAAGGTTATGAACGAAGATTTCAAAAAGTCCAAGGAAAGTGTTTTGTACCGCAAAAAAGAGGGCACGCCGGAGGGGCTCTACCTTTAAATAACGCGAGTTGCAGTTGTAATTTATATTCTGATTTTTTTTCTTAATACATAATTTCCATTTCTATAGTTTTTCTTTTATTTCGTACCGAGCGTCGTCCTCCTTGTCTCTAAGGAATATTGAAATGGATGAATTTTCATTTTTTCCATTTTTTTTTCATTTTTTCAATTTTTTTTCAGTTTTTTTTGTATTTTTTTAATTTTTTTTATTTTTTTTTTTCTATTTTTTTCAGTTTTTTATTTTTTTGGTTTTTTTTCAGTTTTTTTGTATTTTTTCAATTTTTTTTATTTTCAATTTTTTTCAGTTTTTTCGTTTTTTTTTTTCAATTTTTTTCAGTTTTTTGTATTTTTTCAATTTTTTCAGTTTTTTTCAATTTTTTTCATTTTTTATTTTTTTCGTTTTTTTTTATTTTTTTTTCATATTTTTCAATTTTTTTCAGTTTTTCTTCAATTTTCTTTTCATTTTTTTTGTTTTTTCAATTTTTTTCATTTTTTCAATTTTTTTCAGATTTTTATTTTTTTCTTCAATTTTTTTTCAGTTTTTTCGTTTTTTTTTTCAATTTTTTTCAGTTTTTTGTATTTTTTCAATTTTTTTCAATTTTTTCAGTTTTTTTTCAATTTTTTTTCATTTTTTATTTTTTTCGTTTTTTTTTATTTTTTTTTCATATTTTTCAATTTTTTTCAGTTTTTCTTCAATTTTCTTTTCATTTTTTTTGTTTTTTCAATTTTTTTCATTTTTTCAATTTTTTTCAGATTTTTATTTTTTTCTTCAATTTTTTTTCAGTTTTTTTGTATTTTTTTTCATTTTTTTTTTCAATTTTTTTCATTTTTTTCAATTTTTTTCAATTATTTTTTTCGTTTTTTGTTCATTTTTTTTTCAGTTTTCTTGTATTATTTCAATTTTTTTATTTTCAATTTTTTTCATTTTTTTCAATTTTTTTCAATTTTTTTCAGTTTTTTATTTTTTCAGTTTTTCTTCAAATTGTTTTTCAGTTTTTTCGTTTTTTTTTGTAATTTTTCAATTTTTTTCCTTTTTTTTTGTATTTTTCCATTTTTTTTTTCTTTTTTCCAGTTTTTCAATTTTTTCATTTGTTTTTTATCGCTCACGTTCGTTTCGGTCAGTAGGATTACGTTACCCTGGCCTGAGAAAATTCTCTATCCCTATAGCATTATAAGCCACGCCCCCTTTTCAAGATGGACAAGCCACGTCTCCCTTTTGACATCTGTCACTTGTCAACAAGTTTTCCAACAATCACACAACAGGGTTGTCAACTTCGGTTCTAACTTGACATCACAGGATTAATAACCTCGATTCTAACCTGACATCAAAGGGTTACCAACTTCGATTCAAACCTGACATCCCTGTCAACAATGTGCTGTCAAACAGGGTTGTCAACAATCTGTCAAACAGAGTTGCCAACAATCTGACAACAGGGTTGTCAACTTCGATTCTAACCAGACATCACAGGATTGTCAACCTCGATTCTAACCTGACATTACAGGGTTATCAACTTCGAATCTAACCTGACATCCCTGTCAACAATGTGCTGTCAAACAGGGTTACCAATAATCTGTCAAACAGTTGCCAACAATCTGACAACAGGGTTGTCAACCTCGATTATAACCTGACATTACAGGGTTCCCAACTTCGATTCTAACCTGACATCCCTTTCGACAGTGTGCTGTCAAACAGGGTTGCCAACAATCTGTCAAACAGGGTTGTCAACTTCGATTCTAACCTGACATTACAGACAAGATGCCTCCATAAAACGTTAATGGTCGACAAATGAACGTTTTCCGTTAAAAAAATGGAAATGTGTCGTTTGACACGTTTTAGACGTTCACACGTTCGTTTTGGTCACCCTAAGGAGGTTGCCGTCGGCGGCCATCTTTGTTCTATTTTTTTAACCTTAGCAGTCATTGACGTTTTGTCACAAAACTACGTAAAACATTAGTAGATAGAATAAAGTTGATGTATGACGTATGACACGTTGCCAACGTTTTATGCATGTTTTTTAGCGTTAATTTTTGTTTTTGACGTCTGACATTTGACGTATGTTATTATTCGGACAGATGACACATGGCCTGGTTTAGCAATACTTCCATTCTTATGAAGATGTCAAAAAACAAAAGACGTGACGTTTTTTCGACGTGGAATTCAAATGCTGCCAAAAACACGGAAAAAAATAGTGGCTAGTGATAGACAATACTTTCAGTGACGTGTTTTTTACTATTTTATGTTTATATAAAGGATTAATTCACAAGAACACACATCGATACCTTATTTAACATCCCTATAGTTGAAAAATAATAATAATGAAATAAAGTCAACAATTACATTTAATTAAAAAAAACAAAGCACACATCAATGACCAACACGTTTAGCTACACAATTAAACATTTCGAGACTAGTTTCCTCAGGAGTACCTTTTTTCTTGGCACAAGCATCGGTTACCTCCTCTATTTTATCAGCATCATCGGTCAGATTTTTTAAAAACTCTTGTATTACATCTTTTTTTATTTCCCATTTATCGTCAAAAATTCCCACGGACTTGTAAATGCACAATATACTGGAACTGTACATTTTGTTTAAATTTGCGTTCTTTAGAGCATCCTGTAAAACCGAAGCTTCGAGCGGGGGAACCTCGATTTTTGCGCAAGCTTCGACAGCATCGTGAAACAGTTTTTGAGTTTTGGTGGGGTCGGCACTTTCGACGGTAACCTAAAACAGGTTTAAATTTATTTACACAATAACACAAACGCAAGGGGGGGCAAGGTGGTGCGAGGGTACAGTACGTAATCAAAAATCATGCGCAATGCCGAAGGGCCTTAGCCTATATCTCGGTTATTATTGGTCCGATTTGAACGGGGAAAACATCATTGTACTGTACGAGAGGTATAGATTAAATTCGTAAACAAAAATCATGCGCAGTAGCGGAAGGGCCTTAGCTAATAACTTGTGTAATATTGGTACGATTTGAACGGGGAAAACGGCATATTACTGTATGGGGTATAATATACGGGTAATAGCGGTTAGAGTCTCGGTCGCTATTTGGAGATGAATTTGAGGGTTGTGAATAGTTGATCGGTTTTGTCACTACACTAAAAAGCAACAGAAGAAACAATTGTAAGAAATGTGACATAACCTACAAATGTCACTTGTCTTTGTTTAAAAACAAAAATCATAGCAAGTCAATACGTTCTTCATTTTTTTTTAAATTTTTCAGTTTTTTCGTTTTTTTTTTCATTTTTTAAATTTTTTTGTTTTTTTTTTTCAATTTTTTTATTTTCTTCAATTTTTTTCAGTTTTTTCAATTTTTTTCATATTTTTCAATTTTTTTCTTTTTTTTTCAATTTTTTCAATTTTTCAATTTTTTTTTCAGTTTTTTCGTTTTTTTTCGATTTTTTTCATCTTTTTCAATTTTTTTCAGTTTTTCGTTTTTTTTTCATTTTTTCCTTTTTTTCAATTTTTTTATTTTCTTCAATTTTTTCAGTTTTTTCAATTTTTTTCAGTTTTTTGAGTTTTTTTTCAATTTTTTTTCATTTTTTAAATTTTAAACTACACTAAAAAGCAACAGAACAAACAAACAAGTGTAAGAAATGTAACATAACCTACAAATGTCACTTCGTTTTGTTTAAAAACAAAAATCATAGCAAGTCAATTTATTATTCCAATAAGAAAAGCATAAATGTCGCAAGTTTTATTTTCTAAAACACCAAATATTATTGAACACAACTATTAATTTAAAGCTAAAAGAAAAAGGTTAAGCCAAATATATTTTACTTTTCCCGAAAAGTACAGTACGTTTGAAGATTAGATAGGTAAAGAAAAATCATGCGCAGAAACGTTGCCATAAGGGCCGTAGATTCTAACTTCGTTGTTATTGGTCCGATTTGAATGGGACAAACGGCATTGTAATATAGACGGGGTAAAGATTAGATGCGTAAAGAAAAATCATGCGCAGCGACGTTGTCAGATGGGCCGTAACGTCTAACTTCGTTGTTAGTGGTGCGATTTGAATGTGACAAACGGCATTGTAATACAGATGGGGTAAAGACTAGGTACGTAAAGAAACATGCGCAGAGACGTTGCCAGAAGTGCCGTAGAGTCTAATTTCGTTGTTATTGGTCCGATTTGAATGTGACAAACTGCATTGTAATATAGATGAGGTAAAGACTAGGTACGTAAAGAAAAATCATGCGCAGAGACGTTGCCAGATGGGCCGTAACGTCTAACTTCGTTGTTAGTGGTGCGATTTGAATGTGACAAGCGGCAATGTAATATAGACGGTGTGAGGATTAGAAACGTAAAGAAAAATCATGCGCAGAGACGTGTGGTCGGAAGGACCGTAGCGTAGCGAATTGAATGTGCCAAACGGCGGCATTGTTGGGGGGTGGGTGAGTGGCGCTAAGTCCACTTCGAAAAAGAAAAATATTCGGGGATAATACCACTGGATCTCAGTCCTGCGGTCTCGTTATTTTTTTCACAGATCTCCAATGAAAGTAAATACGAGATATCAAACTTACAAAAAATATCCCGCCCAAAATTCCATGAATTGACACATAAATAAATAACAAACACAGATCGTTAACCGGGCAACGTCGTATTATCGATTTTTTATCCAGTTATATTTTCTCTTCCTTCCTCATAGGCTAAATATCCGATAACAAACTATGATTTTTCAATTTTCATATGAGTGGAATTGTCTACTCCATCCTTTTCTATTGAAATATACTCACCCCAAAAAAGAAGACAGTTACCAGCCAACTTAGACATACAACGGACATTTTTCACTGTTATGTCACTTATAGCGTATTCCTTTGAAAGCCTCTTTTATATGCAGATGAAAAAAACTGAAGCGGATGTAATTTCGTATAAAATTATTGCATAATAAATTTAAAAAAATAATAAAATTGTTCAATTAGATATCAAAATAAATATCTATCTCTTTGTGGAGTTGTCTAGGTTAAGTCTGCCGTCCGTGAAACGTCAGCTAATTTTAACGAATATGTTTAGTATGGCTGGATAATTTTAAAATTGTAAAACACTAATAAAAATCCATTTTGTTCAAATCAATAGTTTTTTATTGTACGCGGCGATATTTTTCCGAATTTAAAGAGGCGATTGTATAAGAGTGGAAGAAGAAAAAGAAGAAGACGAAGAAGAAGGAGAAGGGAAGAGTGGAAGAAGTTTTGAGATAACGGAAATTTTTCTTATGAACAAATCCTTTACATTTATTTTACGTAACACAAACATTTCGACGACTTCTATCAGGATGAAAGTAGGTATAGTAGATAGAACAAAGCGTGTACGACTCCAAGATGGCCGCCGACGAGAGCTCAGATCGTCAAGCGGCATCGTGCTAGTATAACCATTAAGTGATAATCAAATGGGGCAATGTCTGGCGAATACAGCGGGTGTGGTAGGCAGTAGCGGATCCAGAGACAAGCTCTGGGGGGCGGGGGGGCTCGTCGTCACCATTTTTTTGTTTACTTGCTCTAATTTTAATTTTTTTTATTCCCGCTCTCCCGTTTACTTTCCCTTTAGTTTTAGTTAAGAAAATAAGAAGCTTGGGCTTGAAAAAATAATAATTTAAGAGCAGAGCCCCGGGCCCCCTCTGGATCCGTCATTTAATCGTTTCATGGTCGAGCGTTGTCATGCTGCAAAATTACTTTGTCGTATAGCTCGTATGGCGGCCATTTTTCTTTGAATGCTCGACTGAAAACTCTCAAAGTTAAATTTAACGCCAATCCAGAGTTGTTCAATCTTTTTTATCACCCCCATTCCTAATCACGAGTTTTCTTGAGGGTCTAAGTTTTCCAAAATTTCGTCTACATTCCAAAGTGAAATCTCCCGGCAACCCGTGGAGCAAAAATTGATCGCGAGTACTAATTTTTCGTCGAATATTTAATCAAAGGTAATACCACGAGCCACTAGTCCTCCAAATTTAATCTATAAAATTTGACAGGACGAATGGTATTTGGAAAAATTATTTTTTTAATCATTTTGTGTTAAAAACAGAGAAAGACACTTTACACTCAAAAGTTCGATATTTTCTTTTACATTTAAACACCAAATATTGATATAATTGATTGTATACCTACAAACGTAACATAAGTTGCCTATCTAGTAGTAGGCATTTAAGATTATTTATTAAGGGTAACATTTAGACTTTGACATTATTTGTCAGTTTTAAACGAATTTATGGATGGATCTGTGTTGTGTGTTAAAATAAACGAATAAAAACAGATTAGTTTACAAATATATTTTGAAATTTGGGCATTAACATAGATTTGCAATACATTTTAGTATAATAATAATTGATAATACTAAATAAAAGTTTATATTTGACATTTCAAAAAAGGTAAACAATAGTTTAATCAAAAAACAAAAACGAAGAGACGGTTTTATCAGTATAAAACTCAATGACTGGTACACAGTAGGAGTATTGTTTGAAATCTTTGTTAACTCATTGATAACGTTGGGTGTAGGTAAATCATTAATGTTGTTGATGGGTCTAGCTGTAGAGTGAGAAGCTCGAGGAGTGGCTGCAGGATCTTCTGTTTTCTGTTATTTAGCTGGAGGTTCTGAGGCGTCACTTCTAAGGGTGTTTATGATGTTGGAAGAATGCTCATTATCCATTTGCATAAGGCTTACTTGAGTGGCCAGTAATTTTAATTAATTGTTGTTGACCCACCTCTCCTTTAGCCAGGTTACTGACTGCTGTCGACCGCATAGAGTGCTTTGTTATTCTTATTTCTTTTGTATTTAATCCTGCCTTTTCTGCTGCTTCTTTAGTTCATTTCGAAAGTTCGTTTTTTCCCAATGGGGTATTTTTGTACCATCCACTTGATTGTTCTTTGTTCCATGATTGGTTTACTGTTAAGAATAATCTATCAGTTGTTATTCTAGATGAACGTTTAACCATTAGAATTTTAAAAAGACGGACTGGACAAAAGGTAGGGTTCTTCGTATTAGGGCCATTTACTACCGGCCATTTTTTTCTCCACCCTGGACCGTTTTATTAAAGAAAGGATTATATTCTACTCTTCCTAAAAAGTAGGATTTTTGAAAATCAGTTATTTTAAAAAAGTTGTAACTATGTTATCTACCTGTTTTAATCCCAGAATTATCCACTTCCTCTTTAAAATTGCAATTGACTGCTTCTCCACCTCTCCAGGCAAGTTCTACTGAAGCGATATGGTAAAATAAAACCATTGCGTAGTATTCTTCCAATTTTAATGAAGCAGAGCTCGATTTCCTTTTATTGGCGCACAACTGCAAATTCCTTCGTTTCGCATTACGAGCTTCCCTACTAGACTTGAAGATTTCTTTCTTCATATTCCACGCCCAATATTTCAGGATTAGGTTTAGTTGCTCCAAATTTATAGTTTCCAAAAGCTCGTATTTCTTTGCCTTGCAGAATTCCGTAAACTGTTTCCATATTTCATTAAAGTTGGTGAAAAATATTATAGCGTGGAAGATATTTCACTAATAACTCCTAGGAGCGAGTGGGACTATCAAATTATAGTATACAGTTAAACAAAAATTTAATAGCAAATACACTTCTCAAGATATCTTTTTGAAAAAAAAACTAAAAGTTGCTCAAACTGAAGCCAGATCAGTTCTATCGGCTTCTGTATCATTTATTTCATATTTAAATTTAATGGAGAAAACTTCAAATAAAATATGCACACCTATATCGATATCTTTTTTCTTCTTAAACTTAAAACACTTTTACTTACTAAAGGACTCAAATGAGAACCTTTAATAGCTAAAAAAGGATCAGACGTCAATCCATAAATTTAAATCATCAAGAAAGCCACTTTAACAAGTTACCCAGTACTCCGATCTCAGCGAATGAAGAAACAAGTATATTGTGATTTACTTTGTCAAAGGTCTTGCTGAAATCAGTGTCCAAGAAGTCCACTTGTGTTGTGTTATCTAATGATTGTGGCTCTTTTTGAGAAACAAACATGATATTTTTAAACCCGAACATAGAATCGTAAATAATACTGAAGATACAAAGTTGCTGATTATTATTCACAAAATTCCTAAAAATTGGAAGTCCAAAGCGACTACATAAGCCGACTAGCACTGTTTAAGAGGAAAATTACAAAATTTATTGACAATAAAATCAGAAAAATTGTTTAGCGTCGTTTTCTGGTCTCCTAGGAGACCATAATTACTTGTTATCAAAGGTATTGTAATTTTTGGTGACAACATCTAGAAACCATTTGGAATTCAAAATTGCTCGCTTGTGATTGGTGGAAATTAAGATGAGAGAAATAGTCTAAATACATATTTTAATAAAAAAATCAATTTATACAGAGAAAATTAACCGTTCATTGACTAGATACGTAGATATATTTCCCCTTTGTTACTCGCATTGTACTAAAAGTACAATTATCTTATTTTGATGTTTGCCACAGTCGTCTACTTGTCGAATTAATGCCAATCCTTTGACCGTCATTAAATTGTTTAATTCGAAGAACCTCCGGTACATCAATCTGGCTTATTGGAAACAGGAGGTGCAACTACATAACGATTCGTATTGAAGTGTTGACCTTCGTGCTGAAAACAGGTGTTTAATTGCTCATTTGTATATGATTCAACATGATTTCGATTAAAGTTTATATTGTTTTGGCCACTACTGTGATTTTGGTAAGTAATTATTAAAGTTTTCTTCCACCTACATCATGTCTTGCTCGCCCAGTTCAATCTGTATAAATAAAAATCAATTGCCGAATGTTTGTATCATTATAAAAGATTAAAAGCACATCACTAGTTCACGAAACGTTTTCTGGAATCTAAACTTCCTCACCTTCCATTATATAAAACGCTAAAATGATCTCAACAACAGTACGCATGATTAACTTCACAGGATCTCCGATTAGGCCGCCCACGACTGATTTACTTCATTAGTACACCCGCACGAAGCTTATAAAAGGTTAAAAAGCACATCACTAATTCAGGAATCTAACTTCCTCACCTTCGATTATATAAAACGCTAAATTGAGCTCAAAGTACGCCCACTACTTATGTACACCCGCAGGAATCCGAGACGGGGGCAGCTGGTTTTTAACAAATATTTGAACTTTCCAGATATATGGGGATACTCGCACGCATAACCAAAAATACCAAGAAGCCAGGAAGAAATGCCAAGAAGATCCTGCTACTAAACTGGACGAAGAAACGTTAAAGAATGCCTTTAGAGGTGAAATCAATAAATCCATCTTTGGACCTCACGCTGTATGTATTTACAGACATCTCGGTATTCTAGACAAACATTCTAACGTTAATAAAGTTGAATTAAAAACTAATTTGGAATACGTAATCACAGATGAAAAGAAACTCGAAGCGGCCGTTAAAGCTTGCGGAATGAAGAAAAATACTCCGGAAGAAACGGCCGTGGAAATATTTAAATGTACTAAAAAGGCCATGGCGCCTTATTTAGGATTAAGTTAGATCATATTTTTATCGGTCTTTATATTTTTTTGCATTTTATAACAAATGTTAAAGTTGTATGACATAATCATATTTTATATACGAATATAAACATTGTAATTATATTGAAAAACGTTAATTTATAATAAAAAATTATTAAAAATATAAAAATATTCATTAAATCAAATACTATTAAACGAGCAAGGTTTGTATGTGTGTTATGTGTGTCCAGAGGATCTCAAAATCCACTCGTCAGAATTCAATGAAACTTTCAGGGTAGACTAATTCCTATCTAAAACGGCAAAAAATGCAGGTCTCGTGTCTGTGAAAATTCGATCTTCCGAGATATTTACAAGAAAAGTTAAGCTTTTAGTTTATAAATAAATAAATCATATCATATTTTTGTGCGAGGGGTCTTCCAGTTCAGTAACGTAGTCGCGATACATATAATGTTGGTCTAACAGTGGCTGGTAAAAACGTCGGTGGAGTGATGATTGAAAATCGTTATAAGAAAATAACATATTTTTGTAAATATCAACGTCAAGATTTGACTTTATTTAATTTCTGGCGTTCAATCTGAAATAATTCAATTTGCCGCTTTTTACAATGCAATAGAAGATTCCATAATAACCTACAAATTTTGACAACTTGATACGCACATCTCTGGGTAAACGTTAAGAATATGGGGCCGGCTGGGATTTTCATGAAATTTTCACAAAACAAAACAAAAATATAAATTTACATAAACAAAGCGTAAAATATTTTTGAACAAAAAATGTACATCAACATGGTTAATTTTTTTGGATAAAGTTGATGTTTGATATACTTTTTGTTTGTCCATTTTTTTTTACAAAATTTTATATCCAACAATTTTTTTTGCGATCAAAATTAATTTGACAATTTTTGGTGACCAAATTTTTGTTTTTTGGGACAAAAACGTTTTTTGACACATTAATTCCGAACAATTTTTTCTCGGCGAAAATAACCACTTAACCTATGCGCTCGAGTTATTTCGAGCGAGCCAAAGTCTTTATGATACATCCTGTAAATTTGAACAAAAAAGGTATACTTGTTTTAATAGCATAAATTCAGCTCATTTCGAGATATTTGCATTTAAAATATTCCAGTCACAGTATCTATTTAATTTACTTTAACATATTTCAACATAGTAGGCTTTGAAACTAAAATGAAAATGTACAGCTGTCAAATAATTAATTCAAAAAAGGCCAGGAATAAAAAAATGGATACTTATCTTTATCCAGTAGAGTGTAGGTGGCGCCCTCTTTATCTAATCTTAAAATTGATAACAAGCTTATGATTTACTGACTTAAAAATGTAACCATACCAAATTTCAAGTCAATATATTAAATAATAAAGAAATTATTGCAAAAAAACGAAAAATATCTGTGGCTTCTTTAATACAGGGCGAAGCAGAACTCAAATCAAGCGTTATCTCAAAAATTTTAAATGAATCACCCTGTCTTTTTACAATTTGTTAGTTCAATTCATAAGCTTTCAAACAATACTTTCCTTAAGAATTAGATACATTACCGGTGGAAATCAAGTAGACAGACTTTAACTTTTTGAGTAAAATAATTCTTAAACCCATAAATTAATTTGAGTGATGAATAAGTACGCCTAATTAAATTATTTACGTGCTTTTCAAATCTTAAGCTTTAACCTAAGACTACTAATCGCAGCTGGTTATGATCATGTATATTATTAATCTTCCTGAAAATTTTACATAAAGACTCTGTAAGATCATTAATAAAAATGACAAAAAGCAGAGGACCTAGATTAGATCCTTGTGGGACGCCTGATCTCGCTACAAACCAATCAGACTTTCCGTCACGAAATTTAACTATTTGATTTCTACCCTTTATCGAAGTTGTGTTGAAAAATATGCCCGTTTCTCACGCTTGATGGATTTATTTATGTAATTTCTCATATCCCTATAAAAGGTCAACTTCAAGTTTAGTTCTTTTAGATCTTATGGGTCGCAGTGTATCGACATCCACGCATCGTTGATACACCCGGTATATCACACAAAAGAACATTTTGAATAATTAAAAAAAATACCTACTAATGTTATTATTATTTCTGTTGAAAGAGAGTAATTCGAAAAGAAAGATAAGAAAAATAAATGTGCAAAGGACACTTTGTACATACTAAAATACAGTCAATGTCTCGAGAATGCATATTAAACGATGTCAGTCTTAGAATTTTCCATGGCGACCAGAATTCGATCCATTACAAACTTCCATATCGTGACTACGCAAATAAAAATAATATTTCGATCCCCAGTTAGTTACCAACATTTTCCAAGGTACACAAAGGTAAGCGAAAGTATTTTCAAGTTTTTCCATAATTTTGCTTCTTTATTTTTTCACGACCGATGCAAAATAAACTCTATAGTTACTTTAATTAATATAGAATTAATAAATAAATTTATTTGCTTGATTTTCTGTTTGATAACGATATTATTGAAGCTTTATTTGATGTAAATATTCACATATTAATTGATTAAAGTTCTTACTTGCGATATACGTTTGATTGTTGAATTCGCTTTAATCAATTTGCTCTTGAAATGGAAAATAATTGACACGATCAATATTTTTGGAGGCAATAAACCTTCGTGACCAAATCAATGAATTTTAACATCAAACCAATACAAATATGTTTACAGGGAACTTTTGAGTTTAAAATTTAAAGCATTATTTGAAAGAATTTAAACAAATATTTTTTTTATAACCCACGCAAGTTTAGAATTTACTTATTCGATTCGTAAGCCCAACTGACGACGCCAAAAGGCAGAATTAGGTCTTGGGACGGTTTCTCAACCTTGTAGACATAAAAGATGAAACTTGACGATGAAATTAGGTCAACGCTGCTTGTTTAATGCTTTTTCGCAGTTTGGTTTTAGTCTGAATTGTTTTATAAATGTTTTATAGACAAAAAATGGATACAGAAACTGGAGAAATGATAGTTAAAAGAGTAAGTGTCCCTATAGGTTTAGAAGAGCTCATGGAGGGCCTGGTAAAAGAGGTGCTGCTGAAAAAACCCGATGACATCTACCAATTCGCGGCTCGATACTTTGCTCACCTTCTTACAGTACGAGATAAAGTTCCAGTAAGTAAAGGTACTAATAAATAATCTATATATACATCAATCATTTCTTTAACTCTAATAATTTTTAGTAAAAACATTGAGGAGCGTTCAAACTATAAAATCTAAACCAGAGAAACCTCCGATTCACGCCAAAACGTCAAAGTTATCGAAACAATTTAGCATCAGAGAAGATTCGACTCCTTTGGATTCTCCAATTATCTCACAAAAACCGAAAATGTATCAAAGGAACGAACTGAAATATAATAAAAGAAGGCATACCGGTCCATCAACTGTTTTACCGAATAATCAGCAGTTAACGATAAGAAGAAAATACGCTAAAAGCGTATCCGGTGAAATCGAAAAGCCCGCGACAGCGTTTAATAATAATAATAAAAGCAAAAGTCATACCAGAAGAGAACGCTCAAATGAATCGGTTGATAGAAGTAACAAGACAATGAACGAAAGAAATAATTACTCAAAGTTACCAATTCTCGCTGAAAATAATATCGCAAAGGTAATAGAGAATAATAATAATAATGATACAGATGAAACTAAAAATAAGAAAGAAGAATCAGATATTTCAAATGAATCCAAAGAAAGTTTACAAAAAGACGAAGATGGTGGTAAGAATATTGATGAAGAAGAACAAAAGTGTAACTCTATCAAATTAGAGGACGGTGTAAATGTATCACAAAAATCAGAAAACACATCGGCCGAGAAAAAGGAAACTTACATATTAACGCCTAGCAGAACCATAGATGATGAAGAAGTCAGCAGAGTACTGCTATCCAGTATTTCCAACACAGAAAATAGTACAGTTGATATAAGCGAATTACAAAATGCTTCTCCTAAAAGTCCTTCCGCTATTGATGAATCTAAACTTAATGAGAGTAAACTCTTGAATGAAAAAGACCATAAAATGGATGAAACAAGTATTGATACTAATCAAATTGATGATGAGAAAGAATTGAAAGAGGATCTTACAATAAAAATGGGTAAAAACGATGATCAACTTAAAGCAGAAGTAAAAACACTTGAGGAAGATCAAGTATCAGATAAAAAAGGCAGTAAAATGGATATAACAAAAGCTGAGATTAAAGAAAAGGATGCAGTTGAAGAAAAGGAAGAAATTAAAACAGATCATCCAGTAACAACTGGAAAAAACGACGGGGAAACTAAAATAGTTGAAGGCGAATTGAGCGAAGATAGTTTAGAATTAGATGAAGAAAAGGAAAAAGAAGAGAAACCTACTGTGTCACCTGAACTTCCTGACATTACTCATAATTTATTGATAACTGAAGATCCTACCAAAGATAATAAAGCTGGTAAAAGTGTAGATAATAAACCAGAAGAATTAATTAAAGAAAGTGAAAACTTTAAAGAAGAAAAACTGGAAGATGGAACAGAAGATGAAGAAACTAAAAAACTCAAATTAGAGGTAAATGAAAATATCACAAATGACTTACCAATCTCAAGAATTGACCACAGTTTAAAAAGTTGTGAAGAATCTGTGGATACTAATGAAAAACTTGGTTTGGAAGATAATTTGTTAGTATCATCTAAACCATGTGACGAAAAAACTGATTTGAAAGGGGATTCAGTAAAAGAGAAAAATATAGAAATCGAATCAGTCCCAGATATAGACAAAGAAACCGCTGAGGATCCTAAAACTGATAAAAATTTAAAAAAAGAAGAATTAAGTGAAGAAACTAATAAAATCGAGAATACTGACGATGATATTAATAACTCAAATAAAATCCAAAATAATTCTGCAAGTGAAGAAGAAAATGTTAAGGATGATAATATAAACCTAGAAAAAGATCCAGAATCAACTACCAAACTTCAGGTTTCTGAAAAAGATAATAATAATGAAGAAAATGATATAAAAATTTCCAATAAACACGATAATGCAGACAAAGAAATACGAAATATAAATGAAGTAAATGAAAAATCTACCAAAAAAAAATTGGAAAAAATGATAACATTCGATGTAGAAGATAATAATAAAAACGAAAATGTTATAAAAAAGTTTGAAAAAATGGCTACTACAGACGAATTTTTCGTGAACAACAAAAGAAATTCTGATGAAATGACAGCTAAAAATAATTTAGAAAAAATGGAAACTTTTGATGTAGCAGATATAAATGACAAAGATTCTTCTTTACCACTAGAAATACCAGCAGATAATACTGAAAATTTGGAGAAAATAATATTGAAAGAAAATTCAACAGTTTCACAAGAAAATAACGAAGAAAGTGAAAAGATAAAACAAGATAAGAAAATAGAAGAAATGCCCAAGTTATTAAATGCAACTTTACCAACAGTGAAAGCTGCTGCTGGAGTAGAAGCAAATATAACTGAAAACTTAGATGAAGGTGATGCTAATGATAAAATAAAGGATGAAATTAGTGATCAGGGTCATGATGGTAATAAATTTGAAACTACAATTGAAAATATTACCAAAATCGGCGATAATGACGAACTCATGAATAAAGAACAGTCCGAGAAAGATGTACTTAAAAAAGAAAATGATAAAATAGAGGAAACTACTGATGAAAATATTAAAATGACAAAGCTTGTAGCAACAATTAGTAATAATGAAGAAACAGAAACCAACAACAATAAAAATGAAAACATAGACAGCGAAAATATTGATAATAAAGAAGAAAAAATTGATGATACTGAAAGTAAAGAACAATTAAAGGAAACCTTTAATAATGTGGACGAAATCGAAGACGCAACTGTAAATAATGGTGGTGAAAATAAAGAATCATTTGATGATGTAAAAATCTGCAGTGACAAAGAAACTAAATCTAGAGTAAATATGGAAAATGAAAACACGAATCAATCATTTGAAACTGGCAATAATAAAACGGACAATGCAAGTGAAATTAAGGAAGCAATTGGTGCTGAAAATATAAATAAAAAGGAAGATAACAAAAAAATTAATTCTTTAGAAATTGTTGGAAATACAGAACAAACAGTAAATGCCTCCGATTCTGTCGAAGTTCTTGCCAGTAATACAGAAAATGTTATAAATAATGAACCAGCTGAAACTGGAAAAAATAAAGATAAAGTTATTGAAACAAAAGAATTAGGAGATAACATTAAAAAAACTGAAAAATCCTCTGATCATGTAGACAGTCTTAGTAACGAAGAAATTACCAAAATTAACGATACAGAGAAGACAAGAGAAAACAAAACTGATAATATTGAAGATAATAATCAAATAAACACCAACGAAAATAGAACAAAAAGATCAGTTTCATTCGAAGAAGCACCAAAAAATATAATCGATAATAACAACGCGACCGATGCTGATGATAAAGATGAAGATACATATAACATTAAATCTAAATCAGATTCAGACAACAATCTTGTTGACAGAGTAGCCAAAAATTATGTCAATTACGTCATAGACAATGACAGATATTTAGTAAACGACAGCGACAATTCTGCTATCGATGAAATAGATCTTGACACCGCAGATAACGAAACAGAAACAAAATCTGATGAATTAATTAACGAGAATAGTGATAACAGTACTATAGAGAGTCCTAGTAAAAATAAACAAAGTATAGAAAGCGACGACGCTACTGCTGTTGTAAAAAATGAAGAAGAAATAGTTGAAGATACTGCTATGAATAAAAAAGATGAAGATGTAGACAAAAGGGTTGTTAAAGGTGAAACGAATGATGTATCAAGTAATAACTTAAAGTCAGAAGATGAAGATTTTGAGAGGACAGAAAATGAAACAGAACATAGTACAGAAACAACATCTAATGAAGTAATTAATAGTGAGAATAGCAGTGCTGATAATAGTAAACATAGGATAGAACGCGACAATGTTGCTGTTGTAAAGGTTGAAGATAAAAAAGATAAAGAAGAAGACAGAAAGGATGCTAAAGATGAAACGAATGATGTATCAAGTAAGAAGTCAAAGTTAGAAGATAAAGATATTGAGAGAAAAGAAAATGAAGCAGAACATAGTATAGAAACAACATCTAATGAAATAATTAATAGTGATAATAGCAATAGAGAGAGTGCTGATAATAGTAAACATAGCATAGAACGCGACAATGTTGCTGGTGTAAAGGTTGAAGATCAAATGGTTGAAGATACTGCTATAGGTAAAAAAGATAAAGAAGAAGACAGAAATGATGCTAAAGATGAAACGAATCATGTATCAAGTAATAAGGCAAAGTTAGAAGATGAAGATATTGAGAGAAAAAAAAATGAAACAGAACATAATGAAATAATTAATAGTAATGATAGCACTAGAGAGAGTGCTGATAATAGTAAACATAGCATAGAACGCGACAATGTTGCTGGTGTAAAGGTTGAAGATCAAATGGTTGAAGATACTGCTCTAGATACAAAAGATAAAGAAGAAGACAGAAATGATGCTAAAGATGAAACGAGTGATGTATCAAGTAATAAGTCAAAGTTAGAAGATGAAGATATTGAGAGAAAAGAAAATGAAACAGAACATAGTAGAGAAACAACATCTAATGAAATAATAAAGAGTTCTGGTAATAGTAAACATAGTATAGATGGAGACGATGCTGCTGTTGTAAAGGTTGAAGAACAAATGGTAGAAGATACTGCTGTAGATAAAAAAGATAAAGAAGAAGACAGAAATGATGCTAAAGATGAAGTGAATGATGTATCAAGAAATAAGTCAAAGACAGAAGATGGAGATATTGAGAAGAAAGAAAATGAAGCAGAACATAGTATAGAAACAACATCTAATGAAATAATAAAGGGTCCTGGTAATAGTAAACATAGTATAGATGGAGACGATGCTGCTGTTGTAAAGGTTGAAGAACAAATGGTAGAAGATACTGTTATAGATAAAAAAATTAAAGAAGAAGACAGAAAGGATGCTAAAGATGGAACGAATGATGTATCAAGTAATAAGTCAAAGTTAGAAGATGAAGATATTGAGAGAAAAGAAAATGAAACAAGACATAGTACAGAAACAACATCTAATGAAATAATGGAGAGCCCTGGTAATAGTAAACATAGTATAGATGGCGACAATGCTGCTGTTGTAAAGGTTGAAGATACTGCCATAGATAAAAAAGATAAAGAAGAAGACAGAAAGGATGCTAAAGATGAAACCAATGATGTATCAAGTAATAAGTCGAAGGCAGAAGAAGAAGATATCGAGAGAAAAGAAAATGAAACAGAACATAGCACAGAAACAAAATCTAATCAAATGATTAATAGTGTAAAGTCAGAAGATCAAATGGTTGAAGATGCTGCTATAAATAAAAAAGATAAAGAAGAAGACAGAATACATGCTAAAAAAGAAACTAATGAAGACGCGAAAACATCGAGTAACAATACAAAGTCAGTAGATGAAGATATTGAAAGAAATGAATCAGTAAAAACTGCGGCTCAAAATTTAATTCAATCAACATTATCAATAGCGGAAACCAGTCTTATAGAACACAAAGTAAAAACGTTCTTGAACGATTTCATTGATAAAGAGAAGAATAATGTACCGTCTGCAGTTAAGCAAGAAAATAAAAATGAAGTTTTCGAAGAAACGATTAAGAAAGATACAGCACCATTGCAAAATATTAAACCTCTTAACAAAACAATGAGTTCTGACAGCATAAATACGCGGCCGGTGAACGGGATTAAAAAAACTGTAAGTTTTGATAGTTCAAAACTTAGACACGAGCTTAAAAAGATTGAGGAAGAATCAAAGTTTACGAGCTTCAAGAGTAGCTACAACCCGTTTTTACTACGCAAAGAAATTGAAGATGTCACTGAAAAGAAACCAAATGATGGCCTTGTTTTGACTTCTATGAACTTTACAAAAGTTGTTAACGCTACTTTAAGAATACAAAGATATTGGAGAAGATATAGAAACAGGAAAAGTATTGAAGCTAAAATGGAAAATAAAGAACCTACAGTGTTAATGGAAGAAGACCGTGATTCTGGGCACAAGAGAGAAGTCTCTAATCAACTAGGAGATTTGGTTGCTTCTGCAAATGCTGCGGTAATAATTCAGAGAATGTGGAGGGGGTTCAAATCCAGAAAAGCTTCAAATATGGCAAAGAAGAAACAAGAAAGTGAAGAAAATTGTACATCTTGCTCTATGGTAAAGTTTTATATATGTTAATCATAAAATATTTACAATATTGTTTTATAGGCTAAAGAAAATCCTGATACAACAGAAGAAGAAAACGCTACTGAAGAAAGAAGACTGTTCAGCGCAGAATCGACAGGTTCAGTAAATACTGTAATATTCAATGATCCAAAAGATGACTCTAAAACCAATCACAGCTTTCATAACGAATATTATTCAGGCGAAGTTGGCAACATATTAGACGAAATTCTGGATTATCCAACTGTCGAAGAGGAATATCTACTGGACAACTATCAAAGTAAACTATTAGACAAAATTTCTGGGAAAGAAGAAGACAATAAGTTTGACGATATTAAAGCTTACGAAAAAATAGTTTCACCGAAACGTATCGATGATATTAATCTGGAACCTTTGAAGGATGAAGTTTATGTACCGCTAGTGCCTAAACCTGTTGATAAAAATGACAGAAAATTGACGCGATCTTTAAGCTCCAAATTGGAGATACTGGAGGAAGAAAGTGCCACTCCAGAAGAAGAAGAAGAACATATGAAAGATTCAGATGTTCAAACTGAAGATAAACTCTACACTTTTTGCTCAGAACCTACTCCTATACCGTGCGAGAAAAAATTAATTGACGTACTGTCTCAAAATGTAACTGAAGAAACAGGAAACCGGAAACAGGAAACCTTGGTTATACCCCTTCCAACGGAAGTTAAAAATAAGCTGAAACACAACGAAAAACAAGAAATATGCGACTTAACGAATTTGGATGACATTTCTTCCATACTTTCAAACGCAGGTATAGATTGTGGTGAAATCCATGATACAGTAGTTGTACCAATCAACGAACGTCATGCCGAGACCGGTAGGAGTCATCCAATATCAGTTCAATTATACCAAACTTCAGGTCAAGTATTTCTTATTATAGTAAGTAAACATGGCACTCATTTCATTTAGAATTAGTTCCGATTATGGCTGCATTTTAGGTAGAATACTTTATACTATGCTTTGGACTTGAAGTATTATAGAACACGAAAGACTTGAGCGTAGGTTTATTTTACGAGGTGTGAGCGAGGCGAGATGTTAATTATTTTAAACATCCCAAAAACTTCTTAAACACAATGTCACTGCAAGTTTCACCTGATTGGCTACCATACCGTATGATAAAAGGACCGAAAAACGTTCTATGATTCACAGTTACATACATTTTTTATCGTAATATTATTTTTTAGACACCATCACTCATTTAATAGCGCGAATCGAGAAATTAATGCTCTTTAAACCTAGTTTTTATTAGTATCCAAGTTTGTCCTATGTAGTATGACAAGTGAATATTTGGAGGCTCTGTTAAATAATCAGGTGAGAATTTTAGAATCGCATTTTTTTTTGAAATTGTGTGCTTACTTTGGTACGTCAGGCCTTGCTATTAAGATTTTTGATCAGGTAAGTGTTTTTTATTTAAATTTAATTTGAATGATTTGGTCTATATTTCAGTGGGATTTTTATTTGATCTTTCAGGTATTGCCTCCTTTTAGGATTGAGCTAGATCAAGGTAAAATTATTTATTTTATTTTTAGAGTTTTTTTTTTTTGGAAAAAAGCTTGCGCGAATGATATTTTCCGTCAATCTAAGCCTGGAGCGTTTCGTACTCAAACCGGCCCTGATTCGTGTCGTTTATTTCAGAAGAAATTTCACGGGATTACAAAACGAAAGATAGATAAATTGGAAGTGATGTTTATGAATCAAGTGGGTCATGGGGATGGTTTATGATGCGATTAATTTTATGTTCATTAGGATTACCGCGAATATTTTACGATTCTTATTTCTAATCGGGACTCGTTGTTTAAAAACATATGTTACGATTCGAGAGTTGTCGAATAAGTGGTTTGATTTATTATATTTTTGAATTGCCAGTGGGATGTTAAAGCAAAAACGTTCTTATGATAAATTTGATTTATAACAACGTGTTTTATACGAGGTTTTGTCGATAGATTAAGGACTACATAAAATTTATATTGGGCTATTAAAAAAATAACAATTTTTTTATACAGGGCGATAAAAAAAGAGAGATTGCGGTATGTGGACAAGGTTGAGATCCAAATTTTTTCAGTTGTCAATCAGGTGAAACTTAAAATGTGACATAATTCTTATTTAACCCTATAAAACATAACACAACGCTGACATTAATTCTTGCCATGTACCATGCTAAAGAATATTGAAAAACGCTCGACTTTTATCTTGAATATTTTTTTAGAAAAAGTCTAAAATTATATCAGTTGGTAACGTTCGTTAAAAATTTTCGCAGATATTCCAGTCGGTCATTTTAGAATAATCTCTCTGGTTTGGGTTATTTGAGATACTCTCGACGCTTCTTTGCTATTAGCTTAGCTCTCTCTCTCCCTCTCCTTCATTAATTCATTCATTCATTCATCATTATATGAGGGGCGACGTTTTTTATATTATAATGTCTGGATACAAACGTTTATACATAAAAATTGTCCTGTTTGTTTGTTGTATAAAAATTCTAACGTTTTTCATATAAATATCGTCTACGAAAGATTTCACATAAAATTGTCTTGTTTAAACGTTTATGGGATACAAACTCGAAGGTTTTTCATATAAAAATCGTCTTGTCTTAACGTTTTTCATATAAATGTCAATATCAATGAACGTTTTCTTGTTTGAACGTTTTTCATATAAATATCCTCTACGAAAGTTTTCACAAAAAAACGAAAAACGAACGTTGTTAATATAAAAATCGTCTTATTCAAACATTTTTTATATAAATATTGTCTACGAACGTTTTCACATAAAAATTGTCCGGTTTAAACATTTGTGGCATAAAAATTCAAACGTTTTTCAAAAAAAAAATAATCTCAAATCACCTACGAACGTTTTTAACATGGAAATTGTCTTAATTGAACGTTTTTTACATATAAATCGTTGAGTTCGAACGTTTTAACATAAAAAAAATTGTCTAATTCGAACGTTTTTTATATAAAAATCGTCTTGCTCGAACGTTTTCTATATAAATATCTTGTTTAAACGTTTATGGGATACAAATTCGAACGTTGTCCTGTTTAAACGTTTTAACATAAAAATTGTCTTGTTTAAACGTTTATGGGATGAACGTTTTTCATATAAAAATCGTCTTGTTCGAACGTTTTTTATATAAATATTGTGTACCAAAGTTTTCACATAAAAATTGTTCTGTTTAAACGTTTGTGGCATAAAAATTCAAACATTTTTCAAATAAAAATAGTAATAGAAATCATCTACGAACGTTTTTAACATGAAAATTGTCTTATTCGAACGTTTTTAATATAAAAATCGTCTTGTTCGAACGTTTTTTATATAAATATCGCCTATGAAGGTTATCACATAAAAATTGTCATGTTTAAACGTTTATGGGATACAAATTCGAACGTTTTTCATATAAAAATCGTCTTGTTCGAACGTTTGTTATATAAATATTGTCTACGAATGTTTTCACATAAAAATTATCCTGTTTAAACGTTTATGGATCATAAATTCGAACGTTTTTCATATAAATATCAATATCAATGAACGTTTTCACATAAAAATTGTCTTGTTTGAACGTTTCTCATATAAATATCGTCTGGGAACGATTTCACATAAAAATTGTCCTGTTTGAATGTTTGTGGCATAAAAATCCGAACATTTTTCATATAAGAATTGTCTAGTTCGAACGTTTTTTTACATAAATATTATCTACGAAGGCTTTTAAAATAAAAAATCCTCTTGTTCGAACGTTGTTGATATAAATAACGTTTTGTTTGAACGTTTTTCATATAAAAATCGTCTAGAATCACCTCCAAACGTTTTAAACATAGAAATTGTCTTAATTGAACGTTTTTAACAAAAAAAATGTCTTGTTTTGACGTTTTTTACATAAGTATCGTTTATGAACTTTTCATCATAATCGTCTTATACGGACGTTTGTTTCATAAATATTGACAGCGGGAGAGGCGAGGATTAATTTCTACTCAAGATTTTACATTCGCCACGGTTATGAATCACGCAACTACTAATTTTCCGCCTAGCTAAACAAATAACTATTCTTATTCGTTTTTGTCAACGCGTATCAGCATAAAAATAGCAAAAAAAAAATGCATCCGAACACCAGCAAAGAAAAAAAAAATCCGTACAAAACCACGTCTCCCATCCATTATCCCAACTATTTTCACTAAAGCTCACCTTCAACTTGTCAAACGGACAATTATGCAACAGATGCCGAAAACCTGATGACGTCGTCGACGGACGTCACTGGCAGCACGGCCGCCCGCGATGCCGAGAATGCGCAGGATCCGGGAAAAGCCGACTTACGGGTCGATTCGCAGTTCGTCCTTAGTGGTTCGCCTCCGCATAGCATGGAAAGTGAAAAACGCAGGAAAATCGACGGTGCCATCATGGAAGCACAAGCGGCTACTAAGATCCAGGCTGGATTCAGGGGGTATCAAGTCAGGAAGCAGCTTAAATTGAAGGTTAGTTTTCATTTTGTTTTTTTTGATTCGCGGGAATATTTCGAAGGGAATCAAATATTTTTTTTGGATTTTTATGTTTGTTTTTGCTTTGGCGTACTGAGGTTTTGAGTTTTCTTCTAAAAAAATGTAAGAGTCTTTGAAAAACTTATATTTTAGAACATTTTTATTATTTAAATTAATAATTTCTTGAAGAAAAATTTTTTTTCACATTTTTTGCATATTTACGCACTTTATACCCAGTAATATATTTTTTAGATGTTTCAGTGGTATAATAGAGCTCATTTTAGCAAATAATTAAATCGAAAATTGCCTCCAGTGGCGTGCGTCTATTAATATATTGAATGGAATAGATATTTTCCATAAAAAATAATAATATTGTGAGAGAAACGCACTTTCTACCAAGTATTAAATTTTTTGGATTTTCTAATCGTAAAATAAAGCTCATTTTAGCAAATAACTATCGAAAATTGCCTCCAGTGGCTTGCGTCTATTAATATATTGAATGGAATGGATATTTTCCCTAAAAAATAAAAATATTGTGAGAGAAATGCACTTTCTACCAAGTATTAAATTTTTTAGATTTTCTAATCGTAAAATAGAGCTCATTTTATCAAATAACTATCGAAAATTGCCTCCAGTGGCGTGCGTCTATTAATATATTGAATGGAATAGATATTTTCCCTAAAAAATAAAAATATTGTGAGAGAAACGCACTTTCTACCAAGTATTAATTTTTTTAGATTTTCTAATCGTAAAATAGAGCTCATTTTATCAAATAACTATCGAAAATTGCCTCCAGTGGCGTGCGTCTATTAATATATTGAATGGAATAGATATTTTCCCTAAAAAATAATAATATTGTGAGAGAAATGCACTTTCTACCAAGTATTCAATTTTTTAGATTTTCTAGTCGTAAAATAGAGCTCATTTTATCAAATAACTATCGAAAATTGGCTCTAGTGGCGTGCGTCTATTAATATATTGAATGGAATAGATATTTTCCCTAAAAAATAAAAATATTGTGAGAGAAACGCACTTTCTACCAAGTTTAGATTTTCTAATGGTAAAATAGAGCTCATTTTAGCAAATAACCAAATAGCAAATTACCTCCAGTGACGTGCCTCTACTATTATATTGAAAAGTAATTTTAATTTCTTTTTTTTAATTTTTACATGATTATCTTAAAAATAAAGTTAGTTTGACATGTTTTTTGAAACACCTTGTATATATAACGTCGAGATTTTCCAAGAAAAGTATTTTAAATATTTGATAAATGTTTTCCAGTGTAAAACACATTGTATAATTTCATTCAAGCCTTTACAAAGAAGTTGCAAGTTATAAAATATGTTGTCAAAACTCATACTTCCTAATAATCATCAAAAATACACCAAAAAAATATTTCTATAAGATCATTAGGGTATCCTGTATTCCTTGATATCTTCCTTCTTATATCCTGATGGAATCCTTCGTCCTGCTGTGCACTAACATCGCCTACATTTTTTGATAAACGGTCTAAGTGGATGTGGACTTAAAAATCACATTTCAACCCAGTTTGTAGGTCATTTTTGTGACTTACGATTTCCGAGAAACCTTTTAACGACTTTGATAAAAGAACCCCAGGATTAGACTCAATTTTGATGGTTCTAAACAACCCATAATTGATTTATATACGAAGAAATTTTTGGAGCCGTCCCTGGTTCTAACGATACTATAAAATATATCCGGAATTTAACAACAAAATTAAAAAGACCTTGGGTATTCCGATTGACCTACCAATTTATGTCAAACACGGATACTGATGGATGAATACAATAAAAAAATAAAATTTCCAAGTAATTTTCTGACGTGTTCTAACAAAAAACTACAAAATAATACAACAATCGTGAAAATAGTACAGTAGAAATAGGTTTAAGTACGTAATGTCTTCGTTTTATGCGCTTTTGATACCTCAAAGTTATTTATATAATTTATAATAACCTCTTAATGTGCGCTCGAGTCAATTCGAGCGGCCTTAACATAGTGGTGAGAAAATGAAGTCAAATGTCACCTGTCAACAGGGTTGCCGACATTCCCTGTCACCTGTCAACATTAATTGGTCTTTACGCTAATCCATAAAATCAATATGAAAGCTAAGTTCTACGTTAAATCATCCGATTATTAATAATACAGCATGTTTGTCCTATATCGCATTTTATTTTGTATAAATTAAAATAATTGACACGCACTCGGTTGATTGAATTGTTTACTCCTGAATAGAATTTCGCGGGTCGTAAATTGTAGCCTATTTTCTTATTTTTTTTTTTATTTAATTCGTCTCACAAAAAAATTCTGTTTGTCGCACAATTATTTAAGACGTCATTTGATAAATTTACCCGCAGATGTTCGTTGCAATCGTATTTAAAATCGGGAACAGGGTCAAACTAATAAAAATTTCATTCAATTATTTTCAATGTAATGTTTGGACTCTCGAAAATTGTTTTTTTATATTTTGGTGGATGAGTAGGTAAACTGCGAAGTTTCCAGCGTTTATTTTAAAAATCGAAAACAATGCCGCCAAATCTGGGAAAGCACAAATAAAAAAATGTATTTTTCTATAATTATAAACGGTTTTTAGCGTTTTTCTCGATAGTTTTGAGGTTATGTTGAAAAATGGTTAATACGAAAGTTTTAGATTTTTTAATTATCTACAACTTTTATATTAAACTTTTTTCGATAGGACGCATATTTCAGCTACAAATCGTAAAAAACATATCCAACCCTCACAACGTATACAGGGTGACCCACGAATATTCCCTCGTTCTCTTGTGCCTAACTTTGTAATCGTAATTATTATACATATGCATTAATCATAGTTTTTGATAGAAAATTAAAAGTTATTTCCCATAGGATACAAAAATACAGGGTGGTCCATTTAAGTTAAGTGAGATTTTGCGGTTTGAATAATATAAAATTAGAATCATTTTCCTATACACCCTGTCCAAAATATCGAAATCCTACACAGTGCAAATGAAAGCCCTAAAAGTCAGAATAAATCGATATAAATTTGTGTTACTGAAAGTAAGAGTTTTTAGGTCTTTTTTAAATAAATCTTAAAATCACGATTTTCTCAAAATTGGTAAGAGATAGATATAGGAAACGTTGAATAAAGTTGACTTAGTTTTTAACGTATAATCTAAAAATGTGATAAAATACAGGGTGTTGCATTTAAAAAACATAACTTTGATAAATTACCAGTTTCCGGATCACCCTGTATAATTGCAAATAATTTAAACAAATAGATGTTATTGATTTACATATGTCCCAAAAAAATTAAGCTGATATCTTGTACCGTTTAGGCACAAGAGAACGAGGGAATAGTCATGAGGGTTGGATATGTTTTTTACGACTTGTGGCTGAAATATGCATCCTATCGAAAAAAGTTTAATATAAAAGTTGTAGATAATTAAAAAATCTAAAACTATCGTATTAATCATTTTTCAACATAACCTCAAAACTATCGAGATAAACGCTAAAAACATACCCCCACCTCCCTTTAAAATTCACTGATTTAAAATTGTTTATTTTCGTGATTAAAATTACTTTTTCAATTTTTAAAATATCCTATTGATTATTTTCTGTGGCAAGAAATTCTCCAAACATATACCTGTCCTTGAACTAAAACCCAGTTTCACAAACATCATTTTATTTACAAAAATTTTAATGGATTTCTCTTCTAAACTTGATCGACGAACGTATGGGCCGTTTAAAAATTGTTTGAAATATTTGTTTAACCACCCACATATCCATCACATTTTTTCACAAACAACGGCCTCAAATAGAATTAAGAGAAGCCAGACATCATGAAAAGAATCTGCATATCGAGAATGAAAAAATATACAAAAATTAACTGCGTCTAGATGGCTTTGACTGGCTTAACTGACAGTTCTCAAACTCAATTGAAGATACAAGTGAAACATTTACCTCAACTCCTCCAAACATCATAGAAACCAATTAATGTTGACAAATCTGTTGACAGGTGTCAAAAGGGGGAATGTTGGTAACCTTGTTGACAGGTGACATGTGTCAAAAAGGGGGGGGTGGCTTAAAGGGGAGTAGTGGGGGCTGCCGAAACTAGAAAGAAATGCGTAATTGTAGAAAAAATATAGTGTACAACTCGCGCGAAATACGCAAAAAATAATCAGTAGCAAATTTATAAAGTAAAAAAAAGTATTTATTTGTGCTTCCGGTATATAATATATTTATAAAGCAGGCCAGATCACTGTCGTTTTTGACGGGTGATCTCTCCTATATAAATAGCGTGATAGCTTCGTCTTTGAACATCAAAAATTTTTAAAACTAATTATTTTATAAATAGACGCCCAGCGGCATTTTTAAAATATGCGTCATGCATGACTTCCGAAAGACCCGAGAAGCTTTTTACAATTTATAACCAAATATTTATTTTCATACATGTAAATTAATACTTAAACATAAGATTTTTATTTTAGATTTGTACGACATTTTTTTTAAGTAGTTTCGGGGACTTTGATTGACGTGTTACGTACATATTTTGTAGCTATTTTTTTTTTGTATGATAACTGCCAATTTTTTTTTGATGACGCTTGAAGGTTTCGGTGAAATTTTTCGTCTAATTTCGCTCCACTATTAAAAGTTTGATCATCTGGCCTCCGACATACAGAGATTACATTTTAACTGCACCAATTTTTTCTTAAAATGTTTTACATAGTCTAAAGATATTTTTCAACGGACGAAGCAAGAATTTCGTTAGCGCCCACGCCATATTTGAATATTCACACTTCAATTTTACGTTAAAAACCAGTAAACAATCCCATTTCCCGATTTTATCGCATTTTAAACATCTATTTATACGTTTTCAGAGCCATGACAAATCATTTGTTTAGACAATTATTCCGGAATTTCTCCAATCAACGTATATTTTAAAATTTGGCAGGTGCCACAAGTGTCGACGACCGAGAAATTTAAACAACAAAAAAAACATTTCCTTGTTTCTTTTGCCCAATCGAAATGCCACTTTTATCCTATAGATCCCGGGATTTATGCGATTTCGAAAATAATCAAACAAACAATAAAATTAGCTGATGATTTCACTCTTGCATTTCCGCGTGGATTTAATAAATATAACATTTTGTTGTATTTTGAAACGTACATTCTCGCTCCTGAAATTGAAAGAAAATTAGTTCCCCCCATCATTCCTGCATGAAATCGTCTATCTAAAGAACTTGAAAATGGTTTTCCCGACAAATCTCAGCCGGGTTTGATCCCACAAAAAAAATGTTCTTACCAAAATTGAAGAGCTTGATAAAACACGTTTCAACCTAAACCCGATATCACGTCTGTCTTTTCAACTCCGTAACTTAATTACCCCTGAACAACATGGTTTCATCATCGGGCGATCTACTATCTCAAACCTCTTTTGTATTACACAATTCTTAGCTGAGGCGCTTGATAGGAAAAGTCAGGTAGATGTAATCTATACTGATTTCGCCAAAGCGTTCGACACATCAATCCTCAAATCATACCTTTCTGTTTTTCCATGTGTAACTCGCGCGGGCTGGCAAGATACTGACATGGCAAAATAATAAAATGAAAATTTTCTTTCAAGCTCGGTTACAGCCCCCTACACTTCTCCCCCCCCCTAGCTAACTCGTTACTGAACTCTTGTTAGGAAAATCGCGGAGACACGTCGACTTTTGATTTCTACAATGTACATTTTTGTATGAATAGTTTACTATACACTATTAATGTATTTATTTTTTTTAGAACGGCTCTTCAGACATGACAAACTCCAAAAAATCAACCAGATCCAAATCGACTGGAAGCTTGGATTCATGCAACAATCAATCTCAGAAACCCGAAAAAATTGAAGAACAATCGGCTGTCAAAATCCAAGCCGGTATAAGAGGTTTCTTGGTCAGAAGAAGACAAAAAAAAGTTAGCACCAAACAAGCATGATATTTCATGTCTTATATTAATTAAAATTATTCCTATAAACTTGCACCATCTTCAGTGTGTCCGACAAACAATCAAATAGGTAGAGATGTACTACGCCATCTGTAGTTTGGTAGGCAAACGAATAAACAAAAGTGTTTTAATTGTATAAAATGTCAATCGTAAAAATTAATACAAAAATTTAAAGATGTCGTGAAAACTCTTTTAAGAAAGCATTGGTGATAATTGGGAAAATTTTTACCATTTAACTTTGAAATGTTTTAAATAACTCAAAATAATAAATTTAAATTTCGACTTCTAAATTCTATATTATAAAAACATTCCTTAATGTACTTTTCATACAAATTGTTTGCATCTAGATACACAAGTAGAAATATATAAACAATCGAGGTGTTTTGACATTCTATAATTCTATAAAATTTAAATTACAGTAAATGCGTAATTATTAATGTCAATCGGCCATCTTAAATTGGAAATTTGCTGTAGTGGCTTTGGGGCACACTGATTTTTAACATTTTAGACGTGATATTTTAGAGTATGTATAAAAAAATTAAAGTATTATGAAATAGTTTAATCTTTTAAATGTTCTTCATTCTGGATATTAAAACCGCGTTTCGACGTTTCGAATTTTAGTCTAAAATCGTCTTCAAAAAATTGACATAAAAAAAAATTAAAATAAAAAAAGCTGATTTATTATCGAGAAAGAAGAGCATTTATAATGGAATAGGTTATGGTAGGATTGTATTTGATAAAATAGGTTCAAAATTTTATAAAATAGCATTTGTATAGAGTTAACATTAGATAAGATTAAGAAAAAATATTTTAGAAGCTTTCTAATTATGAAATATGTCTATAGAAACTATTTTTATAAAGTATGCATTACTAGTTTCTTCTTCTTCTATTACTGGTGCATTTCGAGACCTATAAATAACTGAAGGATCTGTTTGATATCCGAAGAGATTATTTTTAAATTGTGTAAACAAACATTTTTACCTGTAATGTTATTTCTCCAGAGTAAAAATTATTAAACAAACTTGTGTTTATATGCAGTAAACTATGAACTGAATGCTGATTTATTTAGTCGTCCTAAAAATACCCTAGACTATGTTCCTACCCAAGATTACATATAGGAATTTCGTTTTAGTGTATACAGAGTGCTCCGGCACTAGTGGGATAGAATGGCAATTCGTGTATCAGAATTATTGGCTTCCAAACTTGGAATTTGAATGTCGTTTTTTATTCGTAATTTCTCAATTGGATTTGGATATTAATTTCAGAATCCAACGTCATTAATCCCATTTAAAATCAAGACAGCTGAGTAAAAGTTCTGGAAGGGGGTGGGGGTAGCTAAATAAATGTTTTGAGGGTTGGATATTGGGTTTGTACGATTTGTGGCTGAAATATGGATCCTATCGAAAATAGTTTAATGTAAAAGTTGTAGATTATTAAAAAATGCAAAAGTTTTGTATTAATCATTTTTCTACATAACCTCAAAATTATTGATAAAAATGTATCCTAACCTCATTTTAATTTTTTTTTTATTTTTCTACGACTTTTAGAGCCGGAGATATTTAAAAAATAGTGAAGCAATCCACTCGAAAAATACCAAAAATGCCGTTTTTGGCACATATCTCGCGAAGCTCCAGTCCAAATTGATTGAAAAATTTTTTACAAGCTTCTCTTTATGTATAAAATCAAAAAAAATTGACTTTGCTCTTACATTTATATAAAATTCTAATTTCACTCCACTAATAAGCTGTAAATTTTTCGAAGCAAAATATTTTGTAGAAGTTAGACTAACTTGCAGTCACATTGTGTGTATTTTTGGTTGTATAACTCGCGGTTTCACGAAATTATTAGAATTGGTGGAAAATCTACTGGCAATATTAAAAAACATATTGGAAAATGGAAAAAAAGTAGAAAATTACGTGAAATCCTAAAAACTATAAAACAAATTCTGCAAATCGGATATTTTATGGATTTTTTTCAATATATTTACAAGAAAAAAAATGTTTCGAATTTTAATAATGCTCAATATACGCTAAAACTATTTCTTGTCGCATTTGATGCCTCAAATCTTAATAAAACTATTTTTTGTAGCATTGTTGGAAAGATAAGAATTCCCATGAAATATCACGTTTTTATACTTTTATTTCCATAAAATAAAAAAAAAATATTAGTAAACCGAAAATTTTACGAGTTATGCAAATAGCTGAAGAGAAGGGGAAGGCGAAGAAGAAGGGGAAGCGAAGGGGAAGGGAAGGGGGACGGGGGTTGGAGTATGGGAAGAGGAAGGGGGATGGGAAGGCGAAGGGAAATAAGAAAGCGAAGGAAAAGCGGTTAGGGAAGGGGAACTGGAAGGGGAAGGGGGATGGGAACAGGCAGAGGCGGGGGATGGGAACAGGAATGGGGATGAGAAGGGAAATGGGAAGGCGAAGGAAAAGGGGATGTGGGAATGAAAAGGGGATGTGGGATGTGGGAAGGGCAAGGGGAAGGGAAAGGGGAGAGGAAGGGAGATGGGGGATGGGAAGAGGAATGTGGATGGGGGATGGGAAGAGGAAGGGGGAAGGGGAATCTATATCAGCAATCCGCTTTATGATATCTGTTATACTTTTCGCCCCAAATTTTTTTTAAATTTACTACAGTAAAAAAACACTTTTTTACTTCACAGTTTAATTTCATTGTTATGCTCCAGAAAATGAGTTTTGCACAATGGACAAAGGAGAGAAGTTTTCAAACACTGCTTCAAACAGTGCGGATGAAAAAGATGATTACAGGGTGTTATTCTTGCTCTGGACATCGCGTTCAAACATACAGCGCAGATATCGTTCCATGCTTCCAGTTCTTCTTTAGTAGCAACTCGAAAACTTCGAAAAGTCTCTCGTTCGATGATCAACACTTTCCAATAATTATGGTACAGGTCTTTGATTCTGATATACACTAGAAAATACAAACTAAGCAAGACAAAATTGGAGTAATCGATGAGGAGGACGAAAGTGGTGGCGACCATTCCCGCTAGAATGGCGAAACAATTTAAAACCATTGGGACGTAGAGGTGTTCCAGATTTTCCAGGTTCTCTATGTTCGCTAGTTCTAACAGTTCGGGAAAAGTTTCCACGTAGATTTTCTCCGAACACAGATAGTACAAAAACGTTACCAAGCTGTACATCAACGTAGGTTGATAATGAATGCCTTGTTCTCTAAGACATAACACGATCACTATAGCCTTGACCCATTCTAATACGATTTTGAGGATCCATTGAACTAAGTGTTCGGCCGTGAGGAAACTCCTGAACAACTGAAATCTTTGCCTGTGAAAAACGTCTTTCACTCTAGACACGAAATAGCTGAAAACCGAGTAAAACAGGATCGTGGTTAAAGCCATTATAACGTTTTTGTCACCTTTTGGATTTTGAAAATCGCCGTTATCTTCTAAAATTGCGTCCACTAAAACGAAGAAACATACCTAAAAATCACAAACAATTATTTTTGATGATCAAATGAAATCAAACTTTTTTTAATACAGCCACTGAAGGTTTTACCTCCGATTTCGTTGAACCTTCATCGATTTTCATGAGAATTGGTGAGCAGTTAGAGGATACCTCAAAAAACGAAAATGACATGCTGCCAACTTGCGCTTTTACCCTGGGGGTGGATGCCACCCTTTCTCGGGGGTGGAATTATTTTATTAAAAATTACCCCAGGAATCGATAGAGGTAGCAATTCTAAGCAAAATTTGTTATATAAAGTTATTAAAATAAATCAATACTTTTTGAGTTATTAAAGATCTTTGATTTTTCGTGAAAAAAATGCATGTTTTAAAGCGGTTTTTCATAAATAGACAATGTGTTTTATAAATATTGTTGTTGTTGTTGGGCGCTCTGTCTTTATTACGTAGGAAAGTATAGACAATCTTAATCTCAGGTAGTACGGTTCTCTAAGAGGTTAGATTTTTATGAAAGTCAATGACAACGAACGCAGTGAAAAATTATAAACATTAAAGAAAAATTGATGATAAACTTTATCTATACAGGAACAATTGTTTGGTGGAATACGGTAAGTGTAGTTTTTATTAAAATAATATTTGCAAGTGAAATTTTCTTAAACTTCTTACCTTATTCACAGAATTACTTTCTAACCTAACATAATTAAACTTTTATAGGGTTAGATTATTTTCAATCTAACTTTATTATTGTGGCCTTTTATAGTTTAAACTTTTTAAATATCGATTCAATTTAAGCTTTTCGTTCTCATTTTAGTTGTTCAAATAAAGGGGATTCTATAAAAACGTTTTTCCAAAATCAGGAAACAGGATGGATATTTTTACGAAGAATATAGTTGGATCTGGTTATTTTATACAGGAATACAGCTGGGACTGGAGATGTCCAAACAGGAACACAGGATAGGATGGATAATTTTGGAAAAAGCCACCTTTTAAGATTGTTTTTCTTGATTTATTTTTATTTTTCATTAACCTCACTTTTTCTGCCAGGTAACAATTTATTCTTTTAAATCGCGTTGCTTTGAGTTTTTCTTTTGTTTTTATGATACGGAGCGACGTGAACTCTTCAAAAGATTTTGGTAAAAAGCCTCGCTTTGACACGCGAAATGGTTTTTATAAAGTACAAAGTCATAGTTTGCTAGATGAAAATTTGACATTTCTTAACCTAAATTTTTACAAAATTAAAAAAATTATTGATTTTATTGCAAATTTTGACTAATAACATCTTATTCTAGAGATTAAAAGAAAATTTTTGATATACTTTTATAATTTCGAATTATATTAACTTTGTACAAAGACACTTTTTGTTCGTCATCATTGATTTTCTATATATCATTAAACTTTATTATTATTGTACTTTTTTACTATATTTCTTTAATTTTAGAAATCCTAAACTCTTTTTCATTTATTTTACCATCGTTTCTAAACTAGTTATGTTGAATTATTATTAGATTGAATTTTAAGGTTTTAAACTTTTGATTTTCTTTCTCTGCTAGGATTTGATATAATAACGTTCTAAGTGTTATTATATCAGCAGATTTATCTGTGATTATTCTATTATGGATTTTTCTATTCAGTTCTACGTTAAAATACCAGTAAATACTTTAAATCTGTTAATCTAAATTTCTTATGTCATTACACTATTAACTTTTATAAGTAATATTTTCTACCTGGCTAAGTTATTAGTTATACGTTTAAAAAAGGCTTTATATTCAATACCATTACAGTATATAGGAAAAAAGATATATAGTAAGAAGTAGATCAACTTTTTTATATTTATATGTTAAAATCCTTGTTATTTATATACGTGCAACATCTAAAATCAAAATTTATAAGGCCACACAATGCACTTAACCTAATATATTCTTAGTTCTAGCAGTCTAGCTCAAAACCTGAATAGACGAACTCAGTACAAAAAAAACTCTAATAAAATAATAAAAGATAGGCTACACCTACTCAAAATATAAATCCTGGAGCCGCCCCTGAGTACATGCTCACAAAATATACATGTGTGGATGTGTGTCTGTATATTTTGAAGATAGAGAAAGTGAAAGGAATTCTGTACATCACAAATTTTCCATTATTTTTATGACAAAGGGTAGTTTTTAAGGGTGGAAAATTTCGCAATAAATAAATAAAGATTTGAATACTCAGTAAATGAGATTTCAATTCAGTAATGTATAATTCAAATGATTAAAGTTTCTTGAAACCAATTTTTTCAATGATTCTGCTTTAAGGGGGTGGTTTTTAAGGGTTTAAATTTCACAGTCAACCAAAAATTATATCATGAACATTAAACAAACTGTTTGTGTAATGTTAATATGCGATTTCATATTTCAGAAATATAAAAAATGATTTTTTCATGATTTTCGATTGCTAAAAGGGTCGAAAAATTAATTAAAATCATAAATCGTATATATAAATGTTAAAAAATATTTATTTTATTTAATTAAACGAGATTACTTAAGCCAGAATGCTTAAATCTACATTTTATACAATTTTTAACAAAAGGGGTGGATTTCACCCCTAAAATGCGACGCAAGTCGAGCATATGTCATTTTTGAAGTTGAGGGTAAAATATACTCAATCCCATATTTTCATGCAAATCGAGTGAGATTCACCGAAATCGGAGGTAATAATTGATTTTTACCTTCATTCACTGTACTAAAACCTTTTTTGCGAATTTTTTTGTAGGCAATTTCGCCATCTAAGATCGAGTTTAATGAAACAGAATCTCATATTATTATTCTTTTCCTCAATACGACCCTATTTTTTGTTTTTGGCTTGGAATTTCATCACTTCAAACCTACCTGTGAGACAAATGCATATAGGCTTTTCATGTTAATGAAAAACTGCTCTACAAAATGAATTTCTTCCATGATTTCTGATCCTAGGGCCAAGAGGAACTCTCTGAGAAACGGCCACCATCCTAAAAATATAATTTCATTACAAATTAAACCTATAAAAAAATCAAACGAAAACACATTTTTGTAGACAACAAATATAAAGTTATAGGCAATTTATGAAATATTGTTATATATGTTTAATACCTGATGTTATTCTGTTGATTACCTAGGAATTCTTCGTCTTGGAATAGAAATGAGGTAGACATGATTTTGATTAGACTGATTCAATTTAGATTTCTCGCCCAAAAAAGTTTTTTGTGATGAATGTGGCAGAAGGTTGATTTTTGAACGTGTTTGACACGTTTGACGTTTGGACGTAACCGCCTACTTTTACGTGACGTATAATTACGAATTATCGTCATACAATTAAATCAAAAAAAATGTTATAGTCCAATAAACGAAGGTGGAAAATGGCCCGTTGGTCTCAAAAATGTGTTTTTTCGCCTATTTTCGCAGATATTTCCGAAAATATGACACCTAGAGAATTTTTGTTTGGACGAAAATGAAGATCAGTTCATTACCTACAAAAATGATCCTCATCATTTTTGTCAAAAATATGATACTTTTCGACATAACCGGCTCCAAAACGCACCCCCATTTTTAGCTCCTGCCCTGCATTTAGAGAGCACGCTCTAAAGGAATGACACTCCCAAGCGGATTACAAACTTTTCAATAAATCACGTAAAAATTAATATTTTTTCATGATTCAAAGTTCAGATGAAAGAAGGAACCTATAGCTATAATATCATATTAGTTTTTCCTTTTATCTATTTCTCTGAATTATTGAAAAACCTTGCAAAAGTTTGTTTTTGCGCGATATTTTGACCCTCCTATAAATTTATTCATATTATCCTTTTGGATAAGCGAAAAAAAAAAGTGACGTAGCTTTTAGCAAATTAAAAAGAAATTTTGACAGACAGACTTGATGCCCAGGTTAGGGGTTTTTCTGGCTTTAATTTACTGGACTATAAACAATGTTTTCGGTAATTTCAAAACCACTAACAGTTAACTGAACGTAAATGACATTATATTACATGAAAATTAATCTTTTTCATCAATTTCAATGCTTATTTGCAATAAGAAATAAAAAAATTGTCTAGATTAACAGAGAAATCGATAATGAAAAAGCCCTTTTTTGGTTTTCTGCATTTTTAACAATATTTTTCAATACAAACAATACATTTTTTTCATACCATCTTAAAGTCAAGGTTTCAACGAAGAAAATGAGCACTAATAAAGTTAAATCGATATATTAAATAGATAATTAAAAAATCTAAAACTTTTCTATTGACTATTTTTCAACATAACCTCAAAATTAACTAGAAAATCACTAAAAAACGTTTTATTCCTTTCTAATTTTATCTCCCGCAAAAATAACATTTTTTTTATGAAACATGAAATTTTTTTCGACTGAACATTAGGCATAGACAATTTTCAAACCAATTTTATCCATAGGCGTACGTAGAAAAATTAATAAGAGGAAATTATTGTTTTTTTCAACACGATAAGGATTATTTACTTAAACAATTCTTCTTACCTTTTACATTTCCATCTTATTTCGGTCCTACGGTCAATCTGGAAGTATTAATATACAATTTTAACCTTATAAATTGTAGCATTTTATATTTACAAATTTTAAAACTATCATCTATAACTGTAAGTCAACTCATTTACTCTCTAGAACGACAATGTGGTTCTAAAAATATATTTTGGCAAAGTTTTTTGGATAAGTAAGAAAAATATGAACTATATACATATACACGGTGAGTAAAAAAATCATAGACAAAATTTTTATTAATCATAAAACTGGAAAAGCATTTCAAGTCCAGAAAAAAACTTTTAGTCAAACTCAAGAGCCATTTTTCTGGGATTATGTTCAGCCTGGAAGGATATATATTTATATAGTTGGCCCTGATATTGAGCTATCCAAGATGGCGTCATTAGGATGAAGATTTGAAAGTGACAACAAAAAATTCTTTTCCTGTTTAACAAAAACGCAGTGAAATAAGTTTTGAAATAAATAGATACGTTTTGAAGTAACAAAAATAACAATTTACTCAGAATTCGTTGTTATAATATGCATATATAAAGTATTTATAAAATTTGATACGTTAAAGTTTGTAGAAATTAATGTACCACTTATTCGTTTAACTCAATTCGGTGCATCAGTATTCTTGGAAGCAAATTTTTGCAGTTATGATTATTGCATTATTTACGATCAATAAAAGTCACATAAGCAAAAGCCACAATGTTAAACACGTGATTTATCACTTACTGGCAACTTTCTAAATTAAGTCGCATCAACAATAATTTGATGCTATTGATTTTTTAAATATGATTATAGTTTATTTGAAAATGCATGTTACCATCAATTTAACGCCGTACTCACTGCTGGAGAATTTTTAAAACTTAAAGAAATGTTTAAAAAATATGTAAAAGTCTTCTCTTCAAGACCAAACTATAAAATCTTAACTAGTTTTTAATAAATGGAGGTGTCAAAGTTGAAATTTGACATAGCTACGTTTATATCCCCACCAATTTAAAACCACGGGCGCTAGTAATGTAAAATTTGGAAAAAATATTTAAAAAATATGTAAAAGTCTTCTCTTCAAGAGTAAATTGTAATATCTTAACTATTTTTTAGTAATTGAGGTGTCAAAGTTGAAATTTGTATTTTGGCGAATTTGACATGGCTACGTTTATATCCCCACCAATTTAAAACCACGTGCTCTAGAAATGTAAAATTTGGAAAAAATATTTAAAATATATGTAAAAGTCTTCTCTTCAAGACCAAATTGTAATATCTTAACTAGTTTTTAGTAAGTGAGGTGTCAAATTTGAAATTTGTATTTTGGCGAATTTGACATGGCTACGTTTATATCCCCACCAATTTAAAACCACGTGCTCTACAAATGTATAATTGGAAAAAAATATTTAAAAAATATGTAAAAGTCTTCTCTTCAAGACCAAATTGTAATGTCTTAACTAGTTTTTAGTAAGTGAGGTGTCAAAGTTGAAATTTGTATTATGGCGAATTTGACATGGCTACGTTTATATCCCCACCAATTTAAAACCACGTGCTCTAGAAATGTAAAAATGGAAAAAAATATTTAAAAAATATGTAAAAGTCTTCTCTTCAAGACCAAATTGTAATATCTTAACTAGTTTTTACTAAGTGAGGTGTTAAAGTTGAAATTTGTATTTTGGCGAATTTGACATGGCTACGTTTATATCCCCACCAATTTAAAACCACGTGCTCTAGAAATGTAAAATTTGGAAAAAATGTTTAAAAAATATGTAAAAGTCTTCTCTTCACGAGTAAATTGTAATATCTTAACTATTTTTTAGTAATTGAGGTGTTAAAGTTGAAATTTGTATTTTGGCGAATTTGACATGGCTACGTTTATATCCCCACCAATTTAAAACCACGTGCTCTAGAAATGTAAAATTTGGAAAAAATGTTTAAAAAATATGTAAAAGTCTTCTCTTCAAGACTAAATTGTAATATCTTAACTAGTTTTTAGTAAGTGAGGTGTCAAAGTTGAAATTTGTATTTTGGCGAATTTGACATGGCAGCACTGTTAATTAGAACCCAACAGTGAATGGTCGAGTGAGGAATCACACCTGGTATATGAAAATCAATTTCTAAATTTTTAATTAATTAAAAATCAGAAAAAGATTTCTGCCTTTGGTGTGATTCGAACCCACAACCCTTGGATTATGAGTCCAGTGCTCTACCGCAAAAATATTGAAGTCGGACCTGGATTTTAATTTTGGTCAATATATGTCTTGGTTGTTCTAATCGAGTAGAACAAGCCTACCGAATATCAAATAAATATACAGGGTGGTTTCAAAAATAATAAATAAAATTGATAAAACACCCTGTAACTCAGCAATGAAGCTAGTTAAATATTTCAAATATGGATTTTCTAAGTGTCCTTTATCCACAGTTAGGGTATGTTCAATTTACCTATGAAACACCCTGTATAATTAGAGCAAAGTTTTATGAAGTTTTTAAGTAAGTATTCCATTATTGTTTAAGAAATGATTTTGGTAATTTCAACATCGTAAAATTGCTTGGGTAATGGGTACATTTATTCATGATATTCTCGGACTACCGGGAAATTCATGACTCACTCAGTTTACCCATTCTGACGGATGATCGTGCCGACTATAAAGCAAAATGTGGGACTAGAAATTACCAAAAAAAAAAAACAGTTTTACCCCCAGTTTAAAAATATTCTTTTGTTCCTGCTCCAAGTTGGCTTGAACTCGATCTTTTTTTTTATAGTCGCGTGGTCCTTTAATTTTTGGACCCGCTAGATAATTTTTCTATTTGTTAACGTACTCCATTAAATTGATAAAATTGAGTTAACCTCAAAGTTGAACAAACGATGCTTACGTCTCTCTCTCTCTCGTATTAAATGGGTCAATGTATTTTCATACGATAAGTTTACAGATACAGAAGCCACAACACAACATGATGCATTCTTATCTAATAAAAGGAACGCCGAAAAATGTTTACAAAAAATAAATTCAATTGCAAACTATTGTGTACACTCAACAGTGCGTGTGAGATATATGAACTGGAGTTCCCAGACCTCTCGATTAAACAGAGTCTGCACAAAAAGTGTAAGTAAGCGATTGAGTGAGACAAAAATATTGACAGAATTAATCTTCTAGGAAGCGTTTTAAAGATGCTCTATATAACTCGCGAAGATCCACCTAAAAAAACATGAAACCCTATGTAAAATGACCTGCATTTAATGTTCGCCCTTTGATCCGGAATTGCGAAATGTGTCAAAACATGACATTTTTAAAAAAACTGAAAATTTTCCTTAAAATAATATTTATTGCAAACTAGTGCTTAACTTTGTTAATTGGTGTCCGATCGTTATGAATTTAGGACATAATATTTTTCAGTACTTCCCTGACATAGTGTCATAACAATAAAAAATGTAGAACGTCAAATAAAAGCTACGTCATTTTTTTTTTCGCTAGATGATACTAAATATCGTCATTTTGCAGAGTAAAATCGTAAGTCGAGAAAACTTTTTTATCTTTAGAGATAGTTAAGTACTATAAGCGAGAAAAATGTTGCCAATAGAGCAAGGAAACTTTTTTAATTTAACTTTTTTTTCATACGATGTTTAGTTTGGGTTGTGTACTTTCTTAAAACCGAAGGAAATTGAATCGGCGCGTCGCATCTCTTGGCTTTATCACTGTGGGTGCGAATAAAGCGAACAGTGTGTCAAAGAGAGTAAACACCATATCCTTCTTCATACCCGCAACAAAGATGACGCGCATTACGATATTAATATGACACTATAGAGAAATGATAGGAATAATAATAATAATTTTTTTACAAGCATAAAACACAATATTATTATTATTTAATTAAAATATTTATTTTACAATGCATTTTCCCTCACACTGGAAACTTATATTATTATATAACAAAGTTAAGCACTAGTTTGCAATAAGAAAAATTTTCAGTTTTTTAAAAAATGTCATGTTTTGACACATTTCGCAATTCCGGATCAAAGGGCGAACAAAAAATTCGAATCCGGCAGGTCATTTTACATAGGATTTCATGTTTTTTAGGTGGATGTTCGCGAGTTGTATAGAGATGGTCGAATTCAACACCTCAGATTTCCAATATCTTTCACTCATTATCTATCACTCAATTGCCTCCACATTATATCATTAATGCTTTGTAATCTGAATACTTATTTTAAATGTGGTAGCGCCCAAATTTCTACTTTCGGGAGTGCTTGAGTTATTTATAACCTAATGTCAAATCCATACTAGTACATTTGACAGCACTGAAAGGCAGTTACTGAAAGCATACTTCTGTCTCTTGTGCTTTTTAGACAGATCTCACTTTTTTCATTTGTACACCTGTGCTAGTTCCAAATAAAAACAACCTAAAAATTTATATACATTTATTATGATAAAAATAGGTACGAACATGTAAATATGTAAAAATATATACTAAGGCTTACAAATACTAAATACTAAATTAAAAACGAACAACTAAGCTACTGTTAGTGTACAAAAGTATATTCTCGCTTACAAATAGGACAAGTAGAAGAATTATTCAAGCACTGTCTCAAACACGTGGCATGGAAAAAATGTTGACAAGGCGTCACTCTTGCTCTCTCCATTGGACTCAAACAAACAGCGCAAACGTCATCGCAGTCTTTAATTTCATCTTCTGTGGCGTATCTGAACCGTCCTAATATAGTTTGTTCTGCTCTTAATTGCTTTAACGAGTTCATAACCAAATCTTTCGATCTTAAATATACGGTTATGTAAAAGGACAATACAGTGAATCTCATCTGCCCGTGGAAGCTCAAAAAAGTTACTACAATCATCGCCAAACTAATAGTGTAATATCTCAAAAGTACAGGTGCATATAGAGATTCCAAAGCTTCCATCGATTTCAACTTCATCCAAAGCAGAAGAGGTAAAAACAGCTCGACGAATACTTTTTCAGTACACGCGTAATAAGTCCAAGTTATAAAAGTATACAAAGCGGTAGGCTGGTAATGTTCTAATCCTTGTTCTAAACCAAAAACAAGCAACATGAACGTAACTGTTATAACAAACGTTACAGCTTTGGTCCATTCCAGGACGATTTTAGTTGCTGACATTGCCACGTGTTTGATATTACTGTGCTGTGTCATTCGTACGGTTACAGACCAATCTTCTTTTTCTATCAGCTCTTTTATGTAGCTCGTACAATATGCGATGACGTTGTAGAACATCAAGGAATACAGTCCTGTGATTTTTTTTTGGGGGCAATGCGTACCACCGAAACTGCAGAGAAGGACTCGGTCGCACATCATGAAGAAGATCAACTGCAACAAAACATTTCATTTATTAGGTGTACAACTTAAAAATTAACTGGGATATCATTCAACATAACCCCATAGAAACATTAGTCGATTTGTATCTGCATTTGCAAGATATTCCCGATTGAAAATGTCAGTTGGTGGAAGAGAGAAGGTTTTCGAAGATGCAGAAATGAAGGCTCATGTCATTGGGGGAAACTTCAAAATGCCTCGAAGACATGGGGATGATTCAGAAGCAAGGAAATTAGATGCCGTTCCAGTTGAAACCAAGATATATTGAACGGCGTTAGTTTGCTTTGGAACAATAGCTTGAATAGGAAAGATAGAAGGGATTTCTGCATCACATTCTGAGTGGGAACGAAAAATTGGTTCATTGCAGTAACCTCAAGCATTGAAAATCATTGGGATATCATAGTCTTGCTTCTACGTTATTTGTCAAACATTTTGCAAGTTTTCGAAGATGCAGAAATGGAGACACTACTCAATGAAGGATCATGTCATTGGGAGCAACTTCAAAATGCCTCGAAGACATGGGGATGATTCTGAAGCAAGGAAATTAGATGCCGTTCCAGTTGAAACCAAGAGATATTGAATAATAGCTTGAAAGGGAAAGATAGAAGGAATTTCTGCATCATATTCTGACTGGGAACGACAAATTGGTCCATTCCTGAAGAATAGCAAATCATGGGGATATCCCAGTCATGCTTCCACGTCAACTGTCAAACGTTTTGAATGATATACATCGTCGAATTTAAATAATATTTAAATATTTAAATATACTTTCATTCTCACCTGGGTAGTCAAGTTGGAAATATTGGACATTTTCATGAAGATTTTTTCACACCTATCCAGTGGTCCATATATTTTGCAGAGGACGTACCAAACCGGGCCATAATACTTCATAAAAAGAGCTGAAACAAAAAAAAAATAAAAAATGACGCAATGTAAAAATTTAACACCCTGTATCTCAAAAAATGAACCCTTAGGACGTTTCATGTTTCTATATCAAATTTTGTTTATTGACAAGTTGTAGAGCGATCGCAACACCCTGTATAAACAAAAGCATATACTCTTATATCAACCCCCTGAAGTTGGTTTTCTAATCGAGTATGAAAGTGGAAAAAAATGTTTTTATATTCATAAATACTATCGATAAATCGTCGCTTTATGTACCTCGATGACATGTTTTCGATCGTCCTAGATCATCCTCTATATTTAGAAATTAAAACTGCGAAAATTCGTGTCGAAAGGTTTTAAAAAAGAAGAAGAATGACAGCTTTCGAGACACTCACACAGACAATGTGTTTTTCCTTTAATGTAATTAAGAAATTAATCATTTCGTATAATTTATTCTAAAATTATATTGATTAAATATTCAATTATGCAAGGCATTAGCGGGGAACTTTAGTTTTTTTCAAGGTAATGAAATAATATTATTTATATAATATTATTTCATTACCTTAGTTTTTATAAACAGAAAAAAAATATATTTAATCAGTAAGAACATAAAATGTATATTCAAGGACATGTTGTAAAGGCCGGGAACGAAGGACGTCAAGGACGAGACATCGTTGACATGTTGACAAGTGACAGTGTCATTGTCTTACATTGTTGCCAACTAAACATAATAAAAATTAAGGTGACTTCACAAGAGCATTAAGTAACAATTAGGATTAGAAGTTTTCTCATCTGTCAGCACTTTTGAAAATATTATTTTATGTCTATAATTAATAATAAACTTTGGAGAAATATTTAATAAAACTATTTGGACTGTAAATAGTATAAAAAAATTTTTTGCACTAACCTAGAAAAAAGTTTTTTTATAAAATCAACTTCTAATAATTTTAATAATAATATTAAAGCGGGTCATTGGGCTGGCCGGTATTTTAATACGCCCTGTATAGCAGAAAACTCGTTTTATCTCTTATAGCAACAATACACTCGGGGTTATTGTTGTCGGTTTCAATGGAATCCTAGACATAATTTTTATTTTTAATTGCATAATCAGAAACGACAAAGTTCGTGTGTATTTTGTTTACTTTCTCTTCTTTCATTTCTAATTAATATTAAGATAAATTTTGTTTATTCCAACTTAGAATTTCTGGAATTTTCTTTACTCTTACGCATTTGTCAGTAAACAATTGACATCGTTCGAGTAATTAAGGAGTTTTGTTTTAGTATAAACATGTTCCTTATATAGGACAAACTAAATACCACCTGCAAACCAGAATGCTTCGACATCTAAAACTATATATTTCTATATAATGGGATAATATTGGAGTCATTGTATATGAGAAAGCCTTTCATAAAATAGTTACTGTCTATTAAATAAAATAACCAAGATCATTAATAATAATAATAATAATAGCTATTGAACCTGTCAGTAAATGGCTAATGAAACACAATGACTCTTGATTCTACTATTATTAGAAATAATTATACTGGGTGTTTAAGCTTCTCGCGGAAGAAAATTATTTGAGTTCTAAATAGGATAGATAAAGTGTCTGCAATTATTAATTTTATAACGTCGTATATTGGTTAAAAATACATCACAAAATCGGTTTCTTTGATTGAAAATACAGAGAAAAATTTAAAAAGAAAGATACATTGCACTTTTCCCCTTTGGTTTTTAAATATTTTTGTAAAATATCATTATTTTTCTTATAGGAGAAATAACCCCTTTGGTTACGCCGCTGATAACGCCCTAGAAGAAATTGTCAACTTTTCTGATATGGGACGAGAAAGGAAGACATTTGAGGGTGGACGAAACATTATAAAAATGGAGTTTGCATCTAGACTTACCCTCACTGGCAACAACAATTCCAGCCCGCAATACCCTTCTTGTATATAGGTGAGTTTTAAAAATTTTTATTATCGTATAATGAAAAAATAAATAATATAAAATTATAATTTGTGTGGCAGATGTAGATCAAGATATTTTTATACAATTTTTTACAAATATGCCACAACTAAAAACGAAAAAAGAAAATACTACAAAAGTTGTTAGAATATCTATAATTATAATTATTTTTAATTTTTGTAAATATACAGAATGTTTCTTAAGTAAACGTTCAAATTTTAACTGCAGTGAAAACAATCAATATTTTTGTGTAAAAAAGTTGGAAATTATTTTTAAATTTTTATTAATAAATCTGCTAATATTTTAGATCATATTCTAACAATTTGAGTCGTTTATTTTTGATGAAAATTTTTTTCCCTCATTTATTGACAATTTTCTTCTTAAATTGTAATACAGGGTATTTTTTTTGTAAAAGTTTAACAGAATTTTTCGATATATAACAGTTTTGTCTTAAAATATTAGTGTTAAATTATTCATGCGATCTTACTGAGCCAAAATTAGCCTACTACATATGAAAAAACTCAGTAGATAAACAAGGCTAGCATGTTAAAGAGAGAACGCGATATTATGTGACGTATCTTCGTTGTTAGGGGTGTGATTTGAATGGGACAAACGGCATTGTAATATAGATGGGTTGAGGATTAGACAGAACCACCTCGCTGGATGTTTTGGTACTTCCCGGGGCTAGTATTTATAGTACAGCATGTAGGTCTTAAGTACCCCTACCAGATTTTGCATATTATTATCATTATCCGTATTTAATTTCGTCTTACCAATTGTTTTATTGCTGAGCTGCCTCAACCATCTCACAGGGTATTTGTAATTGGCTGATATGAGTACTGGTAGTACTAAAAACGAATAACTGGCTAGACACCATCCTCCGAGGCTTAACAGTAGAGGGGCGTGGCCTCTGGAACAATACGGCAACAGAAATACCACAGAGAGGAGACATACTGAAAATAAAAACAAATTAAAAATAGTTAAATGTTTCTACAGTTCAATTTCTCTTCTCAGGGAATAAAACCACTTATTTTGTTAAAATAGTTTTTTAATTTCAATTCAATTTTTAAAATGACATAACAAAATATATAATTTACTATAGAAACAGAACACTTGATAATCTTAGAAAAATATGACAAAATAGGATACGGAGAAATATTTTGAAATTGAAGATGTCAAAATCTGTTTCCATCATATTTTTGTGACGTTTCTGGGAACGAATTTTGAAAGAAGGATAGCGCATTTACATATTTATGGAACGCCGTTTTACTTTTTATTCATAAATGTTTTTGTTTTCCATTTTAAACATAAAACCATTTTATTCAACTCAGTTTTATGTTTATCCATTTATTTCAGCACTATTAAACTGTTTCTTCAAAAAACTTTGACTATTTAAAATGTTTGATGAATAAAATTGCATCTTGATAAAATTACGTAAGTCGAATATATTTTATAGCTTTTAATTTTTATGATGTAATTAAAATTATCAACAGTCATTTTAATTCATGTAACATTTTAAATCAATCAACAAAAAAATAACAAACATTTTAAATAAGTTCTAAATAATGTTTTAAATGATTTCCTACAATTTTAGTACCTACATTAAAATTATAGGTATTTATTTGTTTGTTGAATTAAAATGTTACATGAATTAAAATGATTGTTGAATAAAAATGTTTGTTGATAATTTTAATTGGGCGTTGTAGTCAGCGGGTGCTACTAGAACTACCAAATGAATTTGGCAACGTAGGGGATGAACTCTGTTTAACGTCAAATGTTTGTGGAAAGTGTCAGGCGTCAGTCAAATTTGTTTTGGTTTTATTTTTATTACGTGTTTTACTCATAATCTCATATTTTGTGCCGTTCTTTGTCCTATTTACCTCAGAACAAGTACGACATCTACGGGTTACTTGTTTCAAATCCAACGTTGCCAAATTACTTATTTCGTAGTGCTCGATGACTCGATTTTAAACAATCATCTAAATACCTTATTAAAAATGTTTGTTTTTCTTTTGTTGGTTGAATTAAAATGTTACATGAAATAAAATGACTGTTGATGTTCAGAACCTACATTTAAATATTAGATATAAAAGGTAACTAATGAAAATATTTAGTCAGATTAATTTTAGGAAGTTGCATTTTTATTCAGTAAACAATTTAAACATTCTAAATTATTTCAAGTTATATTTTAAATGTTTAAAAATAGAAATGTAAATAATGTAGTTTTAAAATATTTAGGTACTTTTTGAATTGTTTTCTTTATTTACTTTTTAAGTAACTAGCAGTTTTAGTAACTAATTTACCTGTTTCTGCAATATTTGAAGTACTATTAATCTGTTTCTTCAAAAAATTTTAACTATTTAAAATGTTTGATGAATAAAATTGTATCTTGATAAAAATTGCTTAAGTCAAATATATTTGATAGATATATTTAAACCCTTTAATTTTTAGGATGCAATTAAAATTATCAACAGTCATTTTAATTCATGTAACATTTTAATTCAACCAACATAAAAATAACAAACATTTTAAATAAAGAATTAAAACGATTGTTAGTCATTTTTATTCCTCAATGTTTTGGTTTATGTAACTTTATGTTTCCAAAAAAATATCAACAAACATTTAAATAACTTATTTAAAATGTTTGTTATTTTTATGTTGGTTGAATTAAAATGTTACATGAATTAAAATGACTGTTGATAATTTTAATTGCATCCTATAAATTAAAGTGTTTAAATATATCTATCAAATATATTTGACTTACGTAATTTTATCAAGATACAATTTTATTCATCAAACATTTTAAATAGTCAAAGTTTTTTGAAGAAACAGTTTAATAGTGCTGAAATAAATGGATAAACATAAAACTGAGATGAATAAAATGGATTTATGTTTAAAATTGAAAAAAAAAACATTTATGAATAAAAAGTAAAACGGCGTTCCATAAATTTGACAAGTGATAATTCATTATTTAAAATATTGTCATTTGAGCAAATTGTTTTTGCTCTATCGGAAAGAGATTTGACAATACCTCGTTTAACACATATTGAGTGGTTTGAATTAAAATTTAGATATCTATTTGTAAGTGTTTCTTTTTTAAAAACTGATGTTTCAATACAATTGTTGTTATTGTGTATTAGTACATCAAGAAACGATAATTGTTTATTCCGAATTATTAATATTATATAAAAATATGTCAATATTTTCCCTATTGTGTTGCCAAATTGCAATGAAACCATCTACATATCTAAACCAGACAGAAGAACTCTATTAGGTATCAAAGTGAAAAATCATGTTGTCATTGGATCCCAGTGATAAAACAGGACCCAAGAAGTGCCTCCTTCATAATGTATCTTCTCTTCTCTTATTCCCAAGCAGTGAGATCAATGTTCCTCTTTCTTGTTACTTTCTTTCTTCTTTCTTTTTTCTTTTTTCTTTTTTCTTTTTTCTTTTTTCTTTTTTCTTTTTTCTTTTTTCTTTTTTCTTTTTTCTTTTTTCTTTTTTCTTTTTTCTTTTTTCTTTTTTCTTTTTTCTTTTTTCTTTTTTCTTTTTTCTTTTTTCTTTTTTCTTTTTTCTTTTTTCTTTTTTCTTTTTTCTTTTTTCTTTTTTCTTTTTTCTTTTTTCTTTTTTCTTTTTTCTTCTTTCTTCTTTCTTCTTTTTTCTCTCGTCTTTCTACTTTGTTCTTTCTTCTTCTATGTATGATTCGCTATTAAAGCTATTACTCATCACCAGACATAAATCAGTACCTTGGGGTACTCCCACTGTATTTTCTTTTATTAATACTGTTTATGACATTCTAAACAGTGAGTAGCTCATAATTTGCTTCGGTTATACGATCAACTGTTCAAGCAAATATTACTAATTAATAATTTAAAAATCTTTCTTCCCAAAAAACTGTCTGATTTTAATCCATCCATAAATATGTACTTTTATTTTTAGAAGTTTGCAGTGGTAATATTAGATATTTATAGAATTAAAAATATATGTGTATAATAACTGTCATAGTAAAGGAGATACTAAAAATATTCCCCCAACTTAGTTATATAAATGCTGTACTTTCTCAAATTCTAAATTTTAAACTCTAAACATGCATCTGAACCAATGTAATGCAATGCCTGTTGGGCCATGTAGCCCAAGAAGTAGTTGTTTGCAGTCCAGAAGTGCAGTGCGATTCAACAGTTTTATTATTATTATTAATTTTTTTCTTATCGTTTTGTTTATCTCAATTTTATTTTCACTCATATTGACCTGTGTCCGAATGCTCTCTTACTTTCATAACCTCATTTAGTTTCCATTTGCTGTAAGTTGGTACCACTGTACCCAAGTGTAACGTAAAGTTTTCGCGCCAACTGTCAATCAATTTATTGTAGCCATGGTTTTGTTAGTTAACCTCAAATATGTTCTGCGATTTTTTAAATGTCTCAAACGAAGAGATTCTCACAAATTTTCTATTGCGTTCGAAATATCTGGCACTAAATCATTGAAAATATTTTTAAAAAAGCCTACTGTGACCCATCTTTTTCGAAAACACGAGCATACGAGTGATACAACACATTTAAACGGCTCGACATCATTCAAAGCTTAAGAGACGTAGCCCAAGATCTGTACTTCAAAATATTGGCACATATCTACCTGGAAATTTATGACTCATTCAGTTTAAGCATTCTGACCGATATCATTGTCGACTATACTTTTTAAGAGAGTTTTTGAAGGAATGCAAAATGTTTCCTTGGAAATTTTGTTATATAAAATTCAGAATAACGAATTAAAATTATTTGGAGTACCATCACAACTATATAACGCAGGACATATGCACTGTACCTAATTTTCTAATGCCCCCATATTGTAAATACGTCTTCAAATATTATTTACGAGCCGTTTGAGCTTAGATAATTTCAATCAGACGGAACAAAATGTTCTAAATTGGATAATGTCTTTTATTTGGATTAGTGGGCGCCTATGAATAGAGTATCCATTAATATTCATTCTATGACCAATTGGAGGCATTAAATCAAAAACATAGGCTACGTTTACAACATCTCCTGCTTTTAATACAAATCGTGACAGTTTTAATTATACGTCAATTGTTTGTGTAATAATAATAACACATCTTGGTTGGAAACAAACGAGTGTACAGGATCAGCCATCTTGTTTGAGTCCCTCCAACTCCAAATACTCCATTTTGACAGCAGTTTTTTAGGTTACAGTAGCTGAAATATTGCACAGTACTACCTCAGTCACAGAGTGTGAGAAAATATGTCTGAAGATAGACTAGTAACTTTGAAAATGAATTAGGGGATAGATAAGGCTCAGTAAAAACTCTTATAATGACCAGAATCTGCATTAAAATAGCCTATCAATAAAACTATAGACAAAAATTATACCAAATGCACATCTTGGTTGGAAACAAACGAGTGTGCAGGAACAGCCATGTTGTTTGAGTCCCTGCAACTACAATACTCCATTTTGACAGCAGTTTTTTAGGTTAAAGTAGCTGAAATAGTGCACAGTACTACCTCAGTTTTTGAGTGAGAGAAAATATGTCTGAAAATAGACTAGTAACTTTGAAAATGAATTACAGGGTAGATAAGACAGGAATAGCCATCTTGTTTGATGCCTGCAACTTCAAGTACTCCATTTGACAGCAGTTTTTTAGGTCAAAGTAGCTCAGTCAGAACTGTTAAATGACCAGAACCTGCGTTAAATTAGGCTTTTTCTTCAAAAATACGAAGTAAAGAGGAAAGATATGAACGAAGAACAAATGCATACAATTATGAACTTTATATTGATATAAATATAGTACAGGCAATAAAAGAAAAATGTCTACAATTGAATGACAGAGAGAATGAGTCATATTTTGTACTTGGAGACATTTGGACGATCCCGTATGAGTTTCTGGGGAATTTTGTTGTCATACCAAATATTTGGGTACTTACAGTGTAAACATAGTAAACATAAAATTTTAGAAAATGGTCTCTAAATTAATTCTAATTTGTTTCCTGAACTTCTTCACTAAAATAAGTTTCATTTCACTATACTGAAAGGACCGATATTCTAGCTGAAAGTTCACTCAATTTAATCTATTTATGATGTTTATTTCTGTAAAATTATATGAACTAATTTATTTATCTATTTGCTACACTATTCTATTGGTCAATAGATGAACCTGATACTAGGGACTCCAGACAACCGAGGCATATTCTAGTTTTGATCTGATAAATGCATAATATAATAGCTTTAAAGTTCCGATTTCTATCATGTAGTTATATATCAGTAGGTTATTTTTTAGAGTGTAGGACATGGCACTACATTTAGCAATGTTTAAGGATAACTTATTATCCTTACACCATACAACTACCCTGTCCAAGTTTCTAGCCAAACGTTCACAGTCCTTAAAGTGCGTCACAGTGTAATATATTTTAAAGCCATCGGCATATATCGTTGATAAAGATGTTGAATAATAACGGACCCAGATTGGATCCTTGGGGAACGCCTGACGTAGCTAGATATTCGACATATATTTCAATTATATTATGGAATAAGTACTTGAAGATTTTTTAATTTTGTTCAGTTTGGTTTATCGTTTTGAATCCTTGAAGTTACCGGTTTTTAAGAGTATATTTAATTGTTTACTTATCCAAGTAAAACTCACCAGTTTCGGCAATTCTTTCGTCCCTCTCCACGGGATCGATTTTGGGTAAAGTATGTAAACTCCTCAAACGTCCTCTAACCCTCGTTATCATACCCATTTTGTCAAAAAATCATACCACGAAACAAACACTTCCAAAAAAATTTTGACACTAAACTTCCACGTTTTCAGCTTCCTGGCGGTTCCAAATGCACTAAAATAGATTTTGGACCGAAAAACACTTCTCGAATACGAAAAATAATTTCTTTTTATTTTACTCAGACTCGTTGAAGTTTAATTCGTGGATTGATAAATATTTATCCCGCGGCAGGATGATACGTGGCGTTTTGGTTTTATAAAAAAATTTCTAGAGGGGTTATTTACGTCTTTGGATAGCGAGGTTGCCAAGTTTTCGTTTTTTTGTTGATGCTTTCGAGTGTCTATTTAAAATTTCAATGTTTGCTATTAGCGCAGGCGAGATAGGTAATTTAATTGCAAAAACGTACAATAATTTTCTGCATGGGTTTTTATTATTAGAAGTGATAAGGGGGTTTACAATGAAATTCGTGCAACAAGAGGGGTGCTAAAGGGTTACTTTGAGGGGGGTTAAAATGGGGGCAAAATGGTATTTTACGATTTTCCGCGAAATCTTATAAAAAAATATCCAATGGTAAAGTTGTAGATCTAGAAAAAATGTACAACTCGAGCTACGCCCTCGTGGTGTTTCGCGTGACTCGGAAGTATAATCGATTATTTTCGATGCTCTTGTGATATTACTACTGAAAATTGGGTGAAAAGGGGTTAAAAAAGGCGGGGAAAAGGTTGGGAGAACGGTAAAAAAAGTCACATACACGAAAATACATAAAATTATATTTCTTTTTTAGAAATATTTTTTTGGCGCTGCACTTTTGTATACCTGATGTAAATAGTCTCTACTAGAGTTACCCCAATCAACAGTGACAGGGTATCATTTTTGTCTTTTGCTCCAAAAGTTATTCACAATTGAAAAAATTAATTTCTAGAATTATATTCTTAGATCAGGTGTAAAATTTCAAAAATTATGTATTCCCATTAAAATTTTTCCGTTCTTTTCGAATATGCAACCCAATTTTTAAAATTTCGATGTACAGGGTGTTGTTTAAGAGCAAAATCATTTCGATAATTTTTTTTGAAGCCGGACCTGGATTTTAATTTTGGTCAGTATGTCTCTTGATCGTCCTAATGTAGTAGAACAAGCTTGCCAAATATCAAATAAATATACAGGGTAGTTCCAAAAATACGGGGGAAAAGAAATGAGCAAAATTGATAAAACACCCTGTAGTACAGTGAATGAAGGTAAAAATCAACTATTACCTCCGATTTCAGGGAACCTACATCGATATTTTACCCTCAACTTCAAAAATGAGATATGCTCGACTTGCGCTTTTTGCATTTTAGGGGTGAAATCCACCCCTTTTGTTAAAAATGGTAAAAAATGCAGATTTAAGCATTCTGGCGTAAGTAACCTCGTTTAATTAAATAAAATAAATATTTTTCAACATTTATATGCATGATTTATGATTTTAATTAATTTTTCAACCCTTTTAGCAACCACCCCTTAAATCGAAAATGATGAAAAAATCATTTTTTATATTTCTGAAATATGAAATCGCACATTAACATTACACAAACAGTTTGTTTAATGTTTATGATATAATTTTTGGTTGACTGTGAACATTCAACCCTTAAAAACCACCCCCTTAAAGCTGAATCATTGAAAAAAATTATGATTTCAAGAAACTTTAATCATTTGAATAATACATTACTGAATTGAAATCTCATTACGTTTCTATCTCGGTTATTTTTTATCCTACAAAAATAAAATTTCAACCCTTAAAAATCTCCCCCTTAAAGCAGAATTATTGAAAAAATTGGTTTCAAGAAACTTTAATCATTTGAATAATAGTTAGCGTATATGTTCATTTATCTATGAAACACCCTGTATAACTAGATCAAAAGTTTTATGAAGTTATTAAGTATTCGATTATTGTTTAAACAATGTTTTTTCCGACCATCCACATACTCCTAACAATTTTATTTGTTTCAAAAATGATTGACCCCGATTTAAAATCTAAATTTTCATCAGAATCCAGACGTGACTAACCCCAATTTCGGATTCCCAGTAAAACCCATGCGATGACACACACGTCCAATTTTTTTTTTCGAATCCTAGAACATCGGCAACAGTGGTGTATCTTCTTGGCACCGGTTAATTTATGAATAAAACTTATTCTCGGGTTTACTAACACACAATGTGATATTTTTATATCGGGTAAACATGTTTTCACTTTGTTTTCAACGATCGGGAGGCTGTTGAATGGGCTCGTCTGTTAGCACTGACTCGTGCACGATTTTTGGACAATAATAATATACGCTCTTTAATTCGCACCCTTACGTGTGAACCCCAGAAGCAGAGCTTCAAATTCATTTATTGGTCCATAATATAACATGGACAGGTCAACAATTTACATATTCCATACAACAATAGAAAGTAATAAAAAATAGTCAATGAGAAGACATAGTTCTATACAACAATAAAAAATAATAAAAACTATTCAATGATTATATGAATGATTATAACACTCCTCTAAAGTATAAGGAGTTAAAAAGATTAAGGGAAGTAATGTGTTTCAAATCAGAGGGTAAAGCATTATAAAGATGATAATTAAATGACTTTGCTGCAAGTGTAAGTCTTTAGTTTGAATATAGATTTCACCTTTATTTCTCGTATTATAATTATGTATATTTGATTTTGTCATTAAGTTTTCTTTATTTTTGTGAATATGTATCAGCAATTGCTGAATATATAATCCCACAACTGTTGAATTGCTTAAATAAAGCTCTACACGAAAATGTTGGTGGTTTATTTGCAAGAGCCCTTAATATTCGTTTTTGAGCTAAAAAGACATCGTGGCTACTAGTAGAACATCCCCAAATTGTTATTCCATACAATAAGTTTGGCTTGCACTTGACCCAAATAGAAGGAGAAGCCCCTCTTCATTAAGAACCTCTCTTAGTACACATAGAGTTCAATGATTTTGTCAATACTAATTCCTAAAAATGTAACAGAATCTGTTTGTTCATTAGATTCATTATTTATTATTACATCATACGATGGTAAGTTTGATTTCCACTGAGAGTGGAAGGTCATATAATTAGTTTTAGTTTTACTGGGGTTTATATATGTAAGTAAGACATTGTGAAAGGGTTTTAGGTAAATCATTTAGGTAGAGAGTGAATAGTAATGGCCCCAGGATTGAACCATGTGAAACTTGTAATTCAACCAAATGCGAATGTTATTCCACCACATTATGCTTACATTCTTCACCGATTAGTTATTTTCTTATACAAATTTCGAATCTGAATTTTGATGGTTATTTCTAAGAATAATAAAATTTAAAATTCCTTTACGTGTATGGTCGACTTTCGCTGTAGGCGGGGACACTATATAGCAAGTGATTACGAGGTCATGGTTTCCTGTAAAGTTGCATGCGTTTCTAATTTTGTTTTCGAAAATAACAAAATAAATTTTGAAATTTTGTGCAAGAATTGCGATTAGTCATTAAGTTTTTTTTATATAACATTTCTATTTTGATGGCCTTATGACTCGGAAGTCATTTTTTGGATAAGATACTCCAAAAATGTGCATTTATACACTATTTTTAATTCATAAATTATTTTTTCTAGATACTATTATCTTTTCGTAAGTAATATCATAAGGGCATATAATTTTTACGAAAAAAATCGTTGCTAAGTAATATTTTAACAAGAAGCAGGAACAATTAGATGCCCGAATGGTATTTGACAAGACTATTTCATGAGTAACAGATTATTCTGCATACACATATCTTACAAAACATACTCCCTATATGCATACATAATAAATATGTAGGTATTAATTTGAAAAGCAAGCAAGCAAATAATTTTTGAACTTCCTAATTAAAATAATTAAAACTAAACGTCTAAACAACTAAAGGAATAAGAATCTCTTCAAAAAATATGAGGTCACTTATTTATATTAAAAAATTCTCAGTTAACCCCCTAATATTAAATTATATCAACAAAAAAATAACAAATCTACTAAGAAAAACTATTATAAAAATCGCATCTCAAGAGCTTAAAACTCTTCCAAAGAAACCTGGTCTGTTATAAATGACTTAAAAAATAAAACCCGTTCCTCAAACACTGTTAATCCTAGTCCTGATGAACTAAACAATTATTTTGTTAATGTAAGTAAGAATATCAGCTCTAACTTAGCTCCGGGCCAGGATGCTCTCTTCTTCCTCCTACCTACTAAAAGGATCACTAATAGTTTCTTCCTAGGACCAGTAGATAAGCACGAACTAGTGCAAACCATAAACAGCATTCAAAATAAATCTTCCTGTGGAAATGATGGCTTGTCCACTAAAATATTTTCAAATATACCTGATGTAGTAATTAACATGTTAACTTCGCTGATTAATAAATCCTTCGAATCTGGTATCTTTCCGAGCTGTCTAAAAACAGCTATAATAATCCCACTTCATAAGGGTGGCGACAAAACGGACCCCTGTAACTATACCCTATTGCTTTATTACCTACCTTATCGAAGATACTAGAAAGGGTAATGAAAAATCGCCTACTGCCCTTTCTTTCCAAACAAAACATCTTAATACATCATCAGTATAGTTTCCTTCCTAAAAAATGCACTAGTGACGTTCTGAATGAAATATATACATCACTTAATGATAAACTTTTCACAGCCTCAGTATTTTGTGACTTCGCAAAGTCCTTTAATTGTGTTAATCATGAAATCTTAATTAAGAAACTACAAATTTATGGTGCACGGGGTTTTCCTTTGCAATGGTTTAAAACTTACTTGGAAAATAGAAATCAGCAAGTACGGGCTAATTGTGAGGATTCTTCAAATCTGCCAATTAGCAGTGGAGTACCTCAAGGTTCAGTATTAGGTCCGATTTTATTTTTATTATTCATCAATGATATAACAGACTTAAAAATAAGTGGAGGAATTACTTTATTTGCCGATGGCACGAGTGTAACCTGGAGTAGTTCTGATATACAGACATTACAATCTAGCATTAACAAAGATCTAGTAACTATCAAGTCATGGTCTGACTCGAATGGGCTTTGTTTCAACACCAATAAAACCGTAGCAATGTCTTACAGATTTACTTTACAGCCTATAACTCTAAGCAATAATCCGATTCTAACGGTGAACTCAATTAAGTTTTTAGGTCTTTATATAGACAAATTCCTGAAATGGTCCACTCATATTGAGACCTTGGCAAAAAAATTATCTTCTGCATGTTTTGCCATTAAAACTGTTTCTAAAGAGCTAACCCCTACTACTGCATTAATGACCTACTTTTCCTTATTCGAATTACAAAAAAGAGCAATTCGTTATGTATTTGGTTTAAGTAGTAGGACACACTGTGAAAATTACTTTAAAAATTTCAAAATTCTAACCCTTCCTGCTCTATTTATCTTTGAATCCGTCTGCTTAATTCGCAAGCATATTCAAAAGTTATCAGATAGACCAACTCGTAGATATCCTACAAGAAATTTAGATACTGATGTTTACTATTCCCACCTCTGACCTAATAAAAAATTCTATTACCTACAATGTAAAAAAATTGTTTAATAACCTCCCGATACAGTTAAAATCTGTAAATTCATATGATAAGTTCAGAAGATCGACTAGGGCTTTTCTTCAAGAAAGACCATTTTACACAGTGGCAGAATTCTATAATGTGCCATAGACTTTTGGGTTGCAGCATATAGGAGCAATAATTTAATTAAATTAATTTGAAAATTTTAATTTGAACAATAATTTGTAGTGACGGATATTGCATATTGAATTGTTATTCATATTTTGTTTGTGTTTTGTTTTGTCTAGTAATTTATTTTTATTATTTAGTTTCGCTTTGTCTATAAAATTTTTGTAATTTTTCTATAACAATAAAGCATATTCCCTCTCTCTCTCTCTCTCTCTCTACTCAAAGATTCCAATGTGTTGCACACTATACTTTTTCTACGACTACCATAGAATATGTTGACAGGGTGCCTAAAGGCCTAAAGCTGAAAAATAGCCTGACGCATTTAATAGTATATTATTCAATGAGTTTGGGTGGGTTATTTTATTACATGCGGATGAAGTTTGCAGCACGAGCGAGCTTGCGAGCGAGTGTTGTAATCATCCGAGTGTAATAAAATAACCACACAACGAGTTGAATATAATACTTTATCTACTAATGTCGACAAATAATAGATTATTTATACCTTAAAAATATCTATAAAATCAAATCAAGAACAAAATATTTTTAAATGATAAAGAAACTATTATACGAATATAAATGGTTATTTATATTAAATTAATTCTTACTTGTTATTAAAATTTAAAGTTATGCTATGTTGCTGCAATTCGAGAAATTAATTGTTGTATCTGCAACACCAAAATTCATATTGTGATCTGTATTTGATATTAAATTACTAGAACTAGCATATGTTGTTGGATTATTAGTATTATTTTTATGGATTTGGTGTAAAATTCTATTAATAAAATATCCATTTCAACAAATTTGATAAAGTTTTTAGTGAATGACTTTTACTGGTATTAATTTAATTTGACATTGACGTATAAATTAAAGGCCGTGCTACATAGTAAATGTAAATGCATTCTAGATCTTGATTGGTTAAATTTAGTTGCCTTATGTTTATTGGTTATTAAAAGTGTTGAATTTTCACTATTCAACGGTTTTTAACCAATCAAATCAATTTTACAAACACACTATTTGAATAATGAAGGTCAAATTCCGGTTTGATTTTTGATAAAAACATTTAACTCCTAAAAGCTTTTTTATTACTCCTAAATCATCTCGTGCTAAAAATAATGAGTGCAATTTTTTTCAAAATCGTTCGGTTAGTGTCCTCATTTATTTAGAGAAAGACAGACAAGCGATGAAGAGATGATGCGAGAACATATTCCGAGACATATCTTATACATATTTCATGTTTTCGAAGCATTTAAATATTTATTTATAGAAATATAGATGTTCGACACACTTCTCGAAATGAAAAACAAATCACGAGTGTATAGTTTTTTTACAAAAAATTGTTTACGTTGCTTCGTTTGAGTCAGAAAATAATTTTTATCTAACAGGCTGGGAAATTAACGAAATTAAACGTACAATTTGTTACTCTTCTTTTGGGTGCCACATTTTTCAATCAGGAATTTGCTAATAAGGTTAAAATGGCAATCAATGAAGGCATAAGGCGACTCGATGGGTAAGTCAATGTGTTTACACTGGAATTTGATAGATGGAGACACCCTGACAATGCAAATTAAATGAACTTTCATTATTGTACTTGGAGTATAAAATTCAGGAATTTTTACGCGCGATATAATAGATTCTTTCTCAATAAATGTATGTATGATTTATAATATTCAAATTTTGATAAGCTTGAAAAAAATAATTAAAAAATAATTATGCCGTTGTAAACAAATAAGGATATATCACTGTTTTTCTTTAAAAAAACTAAAAGGAATATTTCCTAATTGAATAATAGTGATAACACCGATTAGATCGGTTACATTTTTAATGTTAATTTTTTATTATCTACTGACCGCATAGGCGTAGACACTTTTCCTCAAAAAACGCGAGCTTTAATACATCTTTATACCAAGAAGATCCAAATAAGGGCAAAAATTACAAATAGTCCATTGAAATGTTACAATTTACGGACCAAATATTGCATTTTTTAGAGGACGCAATTTTATTTTTGTGTGGGGGGTCAATAGAAGCTTAACCTCAAGTTTGTGGGGTCGCCACCCTTGCCCCCTGGCTGCCATCTTGGAAAAAATTGTTTTGCCTACAAATATGTTTTACCCTAAATTAAAAATTAAAGAAGTTATAAGCAAAAAAGTGAGAAATTTTTTATAAAAATTTTCTTTTTGCTCTATAACTTTTTTTTTATACATTTTACAAAAAAATTACCTCAGACCAATCTTGTAGATGATCTTTTGAGGAAAATTTTTTCCTATAATTGGTCTGAGGTAATTTTTTTGTAAAATGTATAAAAAAAATTTTATAAAAATTTTCTCTCTTTTTTGCTTATAACTTCTTTAATTTTTAATTTAGGACAAAAAGTTATATAAACATATTTGTAGGCAAAACAATTTGCTACAAAGTATGACTTTGCAAATTTTTTGTAAGACGCATAGTTTCCGAGATATCGCGAAGGGGACAAGGGTGGCGACCCCACAAACTTAAGGTTAAGCTTCTATTGACGCCCCACACATGTCCCAAAAATAAAATTGCGTCCTCTAAAAAATGCAAAGCTCATGTAACATTTCAATGGACTAAAAGTGCGTTTTGCTAACAAGGTTACACCATCAGAAGCACTTAAGTTATTCTAAAACGATTGGTCGCTCTGTACTTTGGTAGAAATGCTGTCAAACGAGGCTACCGTTCAATCAGGACGGTTCGTTGGCGATAAAATTTGGCGCGCTGTCACTCGATCAAATAAAATTCGGCGCGGGGTCAGTCGATCAAACTGTGAGAGCCTATGCCCTATGCTTTTGATGTATCCAAGACGTGCTTATTATTTTTTATCACCCTCAAGTTGATTTACCGCACAGAAAGAAGCTCTACCATTTATTACTGATTTTAAAATAAAATTCGTTAATTTCAGATCGAAAAATCTTACATAGTTGCAAGAAAACGGTTCAATGTTTATCACAGATGTACGTATGTGGGTTTTGACGATTGCAAATTAAATTTAAAAAATTATTTACACCCATTATTCTATTTATAATTTCAATTTCGAGGTGGGAGTAGCACACTTTGTATCAAAATATCTTTCGTACTAACCAAAATATTTACATTCTATAGCAAATTTTCAAAAACAAAAGTTTTAATGCGTGAGAATGAGATGTTTTGTTATAAACGGTTCATTTGAGCTTTGTTCTAAATTCAGGAGAACGTCACTGAAGTATTGCTAATTCATTATACGATAAATAAAAGATATTTCGCTGTAGTTGATGTAAATTTAAAAAAAATCGACACAAACACCTCGAAAATTTTGAAAAAAAAACTTAAAATAGACATTATAAGATACGAAAAACTCCTTTCATTTTTTTTTTATAAAAAATAAAATCAAGACCGCTACTGATTTCCCTAAAAAACTTTCAAAAATGAACGGAAAAATTGAACTAATTCTCCTGTCATTCTGAAAAACCATCATTTTTTAACACTCCGTCTGCTATTGAGAATTTTTTAATTACTTATTAATAGACAAATAACATCAAATACATTTTAATGTAAAATATTTCATAACAAAATAACCGAAATATAATTATAAATTTTTTGAAAACATATTTAAGTTTTTTAATGGAGCTTACAGGTATAGGTCAGGGTCAAACCGAATTAAAATATTTGAAAAATTCTTAGCATTATGTGGGTGGACAGAAGGGGGTGGGGTTATTTACGATTTGTGGCTGAAATATGCATCCTATCGAACAAAGTTTGATACAAAAGTTGTAGATAATTAAAAAATCTAAAACTTCTGTATTATTCATTTTTCAACATAACCTCCAAATTATTGAGATAATCGTTAAAAACCGCTTTTTCGATTTTAATTTTTATTTCCCACCAAAAAATAATTTTTTTTTATGAAACTTGGTGAACACCTTCTTTTTTATGTTTCAAATAAGCTGTGATTTTTTCAATGCAAAATATTTATTTTTCGATTTTATACGAATTTAATAATAATAATAGTACAGTCCCTGAAGGTTTTCACCTCCGATTTCGTTGGACCTCCAACTATTTTCATGAAAATTGGTGAGTAGTTAGAGGATACCTCAAGAAACAAAAGTGACATAGTGCCAACTTGCGCTTTTACCCTGAGGGTGGATTCCACCCCTTCTCGAATTTAATGTTAATATGCGATTTCATATTTCAGAAATATAAAAAATGGTTTTTTCATGATTTTCGATTTAAGGGGTGGTTGCTAAAAGGGTTGAAAAATTAATTAAAATCATAAATCATGCATATAAATGTTGAAAAATATTTATTTTATTTAATTAAACGAGATTACTTAAGCCAGAATGCTTAAACCTGCATTTTTTACCATTTTTAACAAAAGGGGTGGATTTCACCCCTAAAATGCAAAAAGCGCGAGTCGAGCAAATGTCATTTTTGAAGTTGAAGGTAAAATATACTCAATTTTTACCTTCATTCACTGTAGATAAGGCTTTTTTTAACGGGTTTTAACGATTTTCTTAATAATTTTTAAGTTATGTTGAAAAATTGTAAATATAAAAGTTTTAGATTTTTTAATCACCTACAACTTTTATATAAGACTTTTTTCGATGGGATGCATATTTCAGCCACAAATCGCCAAAAACAATATTATATACCCCCACCCCCTTTTTTGATTCTTAGGATTTTGATCCCTAAGTGCACGAACTCATTAAAAAAAAAAAAAACATAAACGCCTTCCAATAAAAAAACCATTGGAAGTCTGCCACAAATTTGCTGATATACCAAATTTATTTATGATAAATTTAAATAAAAATAGCTTAAAAATAATACAAAAAAAAATTTAAATGAGGTTATTTACATTTTTCACTCATTTCCTTTCATTTTTGAATAGTTTTCTTTTTGATATTAATTATTCAGACAATAATGAAAAACTTTAGAGCGAATATAAAATTTCAAAGTTTTTTTAACCTTTTTTTTAATCAAATATCTAGTATGTCTATATTTACATTTACCCTTTAGGAATCTTTGCAGCATACGCCTATGGACCACATTACATTTAATTTCCCTAATTGACATTCTTTTAAATCATGGAACTACATTTTGTTTGATTCCTTTGGCAAAAAGTCTGCTACACCCTGTATTTTATTCAATTTCTAAATTATATCACCATAAAAATATAAATTCTAGTTTAAAGTCAAATATTTTTCATAACAAACCCGATAAATTTTCATTGAACGATATCTCCCTATCAAAACTTTATAAAACGGTTCATTGGATCAATAATAACTATTATGCAAGTATATAATTATTTGAATTGATAATTTGAGAGTGATGCCAAAATTAGAGGACCATGACATATAAAGAAAATTAAAAAATTATAGTTTAACGCTTGGTAATAATACACTTTATTATCTCATCTATTAACTTAATACAGAGTGAGGTAAAAGTACGAAATAATCTACAAAATTTAGTATAAAAAATATTATAAAATCCAGATAGTTTTTGTCAAGAAATACAAGTCAAAGATTTACTTGAAAAGGTCACCAAATATGTTTTATTGCAAGTTCAGAAATAACTGTTGGAAAAAGAATTCCAATGATGAAACAACAAAACACTTCCGATAAAATGCGCTTTTATTTAGAAAACTCAACCAGACATTTTTCATGAGAAAAACATTCATTTGGTATAAAAACAAATTGCGGTAAACCATGTTTATATTTTCAAATCGACGATATTTATAACCAATCTTAATTCATTGGCTAGCAACGGCGGCTCCAAGGGGGGCGTTAGGGGCAATCCCCCCCCCCCCCCCAAAGCCCGTCAATGAGAGCATTTATCTCATATCTGCGTAAATCAAATTTTAATTTTTTTGATTTTTTTGTTTTTGTGTATGTCCATTTATATCCTAAAAAACTCACTTTTTCCCTCAAAAATGGTCCAAACATTTTTTTTCGGTAATTTTGACATTGCCAATCGTTTCTTATACAAAATGCATTCTGCGTAAACACAATTTTAAGTTTTTTGAATTTTTTTTTGTAGATTCTAGGTCCATTTATATCAACAAACCCAAAAAATTAAACTTTTATATATATAGCCCCCCCCCCCCCCCAAATCTCTGGGTTGGAGACGCCCTTGTTGGCTAGAAATCTGGATTAAAAACTTCAGGGTTAAAAAATATCACCCTTGATTTGGTAGGCACCCATTTTTTAAATAACCTTTGCATTTTTTTATTTTTAAGGTTAAATTCGCAAGAAAAATACAAATAACTATTCTAATTATACATTGCAATTGTGTAATTAAATTTTAAACATAATTTCATGACATCAACTTCCTATATTATTAGCTGAATTATTTTTAAAAACAATAAGTGTAATCATTTCAAGGAAATAAAATATTTTTACAAATCAAATCTGAAGTAATCCAGTTTGTTGGTCTAAATATTAAAAACTGGCTTTGTCAAGGTCGAAAAATTCAACAAAACAATTTAATTAAAAAAAAATAACAAAAAAAAAAATTTGTACCCCTGGTGGGACTCGAACCCACAGTCCCCGGCTTAGGAGGCCGATGCCTTATCCATTAGGCCACAGGGGCTTGTTATTTTAAACTTCACAGAAGGCCAAATAAGCTTACTAGACGCTAATATATATTATTTTTTATATTTTATTAATTTTTAAAGAAAGTTCCAGAATTAAAATAATAAATATTCTTAACAGGAAGAGTTACGATGCTACTTAAAAGACTTGAACTATTTAAAAAACTACCGGTTTATTGATTGATACCAAATGAATTATTAGCGTTTAACTTACAAAATTAATGAAGTTAAATGTTGCGTAAAACAAATCTAGTGAGTTCAAATCGGGTGCTCGAGGAGGTCAACCGAATGGTCCTGCTCCCCTATCCAATTATTTGAAAACTTATTGTTTAAAATGTCTTATATTAATCTAAAAATGCGGGGAGATATTTCTCTGAATATATCTCTGAATAAGCCAAATAAAAAATCAAAACAAAGCGGAGACACTTAAGCTCCAGAAATTAATCTAGACGATGTCAATCAAATACGCCTCATCCTGTATAGTGAAAGATAATAAACCAAAGAAATGTCATGCTTCCAAACTAGAGACTTCAGTCGCTCTTTGACTCATGTAGATGTAGTTCGTTTTGTCGTACCGCCTTCTCGATGTTAGTGGATTTATTATTATTAGTTAACATGTGGTTGTAAATATATTTAGTCGAGGATTTTACAAAAAAAAAATTTTGATTTGTGCAAAGACGATGAATTTTGAAATATTGTGATTATGCGATTTCAATCGATGAACCGTTATTATATGCAAGAATTCGAAAATCAAAAATCAAAAACGGCTGTGTGGACGATCAAATGCAAAATAGGTGGGTAATCGAATATTTTTTATGTATACAGGGTGTTTCCTAATTGAATAAAAAAGTTTTTTTTTGGAACGTTTTTTTTTAATTATCTCAAAAACGGCTTCAAATATTTGACTGAATATCAGTGGCGTTCGTTTAACAAAATGATAAAAAAACGTGGTACGTCACTGGTTTTTTTCGAAATAGAATTTTTTTTCTTTATAAGTATTCATTTCTAAGTACAAAAAGACTCTTGTCTTTTTTTCGTCTGATGCGTTGTTTTCCATTAAAAAAATTAAATGATAAAAAAAATGTTTTGAAATATCGGCATTCAATTAGGAAACGCCCTGTATAGCTCGAAAAAAAAGTGCAAATATTATAAATCCACGTTTATTATTTTTTTTTGTACTTTCAATTTAAAAAAAATTATTTTGTTCGGGAGAGATAATAAATAATAATGATAAATATTATTTTTCTTATTTACAACTTTATTGTACATGTAAATTTAATAAATTCACAGGACGTTAAAGCAGGCGCGGATCCAGGGGGTTACGGGAGCCATGACCCCCCCCCCCCCCCCAAAGCAAGAAAATACTTTCTTTTTCTTTAATTTATAGTTAAAGTAAATAATTTAAAATTCTATTATGATTAAAATTATCTTAATTATCAATTAATAATTATTAGTGATGCGAAATTAGACGAAAATATTCTGAAAGTGGATGTACGCGCTAAGTCAATTTTTTTCAATTTTATACATAAAATTTTTCAATAAATTTGGGCTGGAGATTCGCGGGATATGTGCCGAAAACGGCATTTTTGGTATTTTTCGAGTGGATTGCTTCACTATTTTTTAAATATCTCCGGCTCTAAGAGTCGTAGAAAAATAAAAAAAAAATTAATGAGACCGTGATGAAGTAGAGTATCGATCCGTATAGTAGGGTTTTTTTAAAAATACATCCTAACCTCGAAAAACGAATTCGCGCACATTATTTTTTTTTACTGAATTGGCAATAAATAACCAAAGAATCCTCGGATTTTGGAGAAAATAAGTATTTTTATGTCGGAAAGACATGGTGAAAAATTTAAACAAAAAAAATGTGTTTGTCCAGCAAAAATAGGCATTTTTCGAAAAAAAATTGAATTGTCCGCCATTTTTGGAAAAACAATAGTATAGAAAAAAATTTTATCTTAAAAAGAAGGATATTGTGTGTTCTTTTGTCTCAGAAAATCCACCACTTTATTTTTTCGTTTAAAGTGCACAATTTAGGGAATAATAGAAAAATAAAAAATCGATTTTAATTTTTTTCCAATTTTTTTAACGCGATATTTATGCTTGATTCTCTTAGAAAAAATGTATTTCAGTCCAAAAAATATTTAAAAAATATTTTTATTTTTTTATTATTTCCTAAATTGGACACTTTAAATAAAGAAATAAAATGTTGGATTTTCTTAGACAAAAGTACACACAAAAAAATTAGTTCGTTTGATTCGTATAAAAAATTTCACCCTGTATATGGTTTTTGAAAACTCTAATAATGATTTTACAAAGTACACAAATAGACAAAAAAATGGGTTATTTATTTTTTCCCCACACGATTACTCAATTCCATAAAAATAACTTCGTGACCCCCCCTGCCCCCCAACGGAAGTCTGGATCCGCCCCTGCGTTAAAGTACTTTAAAGTTTTAAACCATGAAATATTACAAACTTTAAAGCTTTTTTATGACGTTTAATTCTTCCTCTTTCTAAAACAATCGTACCCATTATATACTAACCTAATGTATATCCATTATATACTTTTTCTAATATCAGCTCAATATTTAGGGTTAGTAAGCTACCACTTAATTTCATCATCAGGAATCATTCACGATAAGAAAATGATAAATAATACATAAAATAATAGTCCTTGTCCAAAGTTATGCCTCTGTGCCGATTTTGATAACAATTGATAAATATACAGGGATATTATCAGAAAAAAACGAAAAAAAAAAATACAACTTTATCTGTATCTTATTCCACAGCAATATTTTATATAAGGTATATTTGGTCCTATCACAATATTTTGGTCCCAATAACTTTCCCTTAGCCTATGTCCCAATAGTTATGAACCACCCTGTATAAAGTAAACAGTAGATCAGATCTAGTAGAACCGTTCGCTTGCGTGGAAACCAATCGGTAATTGCAGTGACCACCTATTGCTAAACTCGTCTGGAGTTATTTATGACGTGCAAAACAGTAATTTGGGAGAACTGTACCTATATTTTCAAAAAATAAATTTTGCGGAGTCATATGTCAATGTATTGAAACTTTTTGCCCCATATCTATCAAAAGATGGTATTATCATTGGGCTATATGCCTGATATATCGCTAAACAAATTCTGGGTACCTCAAGGATCCGTTTTAAGGCCACATTGTTTATAATATTTATATATTATGAATGAAGTTGTTTTATATGGAGACAACTCAACTTTTTTTTGTAATATTTCTGCTAAACTATTTATGAAACAGTTGATGGTGCAATTTATAGTTTAATGATGATGCTAATGACTGCAATTAATTACAGTACATTCCAAAAATTACAGTATTTGTAAGAGATTTTTGGGCTATATGCTAAAGCTTCTTCTTTGTTTTCAAATGAATAAAAATGCCTTAAACATAAACTTCGATTGTGTAGTTGAGGAAAAAGTAATTCCCAGTAATGCGGCCAGAGGGCGTCGATTCGCTACATTGAAACGACGCGGTACGAAATAACAAAAGAATCCAATTATGAATATGTTCTTAATGAATTATAAAACAAAAGTTACGAGGTCTTAAAATGTTAATGCAACAATCAATTTTGACGTTTACGTTTAGACCGGAGCGTATAAAACTCTACAGATGAAACACCGACTTAGCTCGTAAAATCTAAGTGTGACGAACTTGTCGAACGGCTATAAATCATTGTTTTGAAAATAACTTTGTTTTATTTATTTTATGGCACATGCTGTTTGTTGCCATCAATGTTTGACAAATAAAGTTAAAATATCCTTGGCATAGGTCAAAGGGCGAGTTTCCCGATAAAAATAAAGTTTACAAATACGGGGTGGATTGACCAAAAGGAGAAAACATGAAACTAGTGTTTGTAGTAATGTTTTCATTGCTCCAAACGAACAAAATTGGTAATAAAGGTGATATCCTTCCTCTAAAAGCACAATTGCATAAAACTTTGGTAAAACTATTCATTTTCATTCATTTATATAGATTGAAAACAGTATAGGGTCAAGGTTAGAACCCTGAGGCACACCAATATTGTTCACCAATCCCGTAGACAATTTGGTAATAAAGGAGATATATCCTTCCTCTAAAAGCACAATTGCATAAAACTTTGGTAAAACTGTTCATTTTCATTCATTTATATAGATTGAAAACAGTATAGGGTCAAGGTTAGAACCCTGAGGCACACCAATATTGTTCACCAATCCCGTAGACAATTTGGTAATAAAGGAGATATATCCTTCCTCTAAAAGCACAATTGCATAAAACTTTGGTAAAACTGTTCATTTTCATTCATTTATATAGATTGAAAACAGTATAGGGTCAAGGTTAGAACCCTGAGGCACACCAATATTGTTCACCAATCCCGTAGACAATTTGGTAATAAAGGAGATATATCCTTCCTCTAAAAGCACAATTGCATAAAACTTTGGTAAAACTGTTCATTTTCATTCATTTATATAGATTGAAAACAGTATAGGGTCAAGGTTAGAACCCTGAGGCACACCAATATTGTTCACCAATCCCGTAGACAATTTGGTAATAAAGGAGATATATCCTTCCTCCTAAAATAGACCAAAAGGAAAAAACATGAAACTAGTGTTTGTAGTAATGTTTTCATTGCTCCAAACAAACAAAACTGGTAATAAAGAAGATATCCTTCCTCAAAAAGCACAATTGCATAAAAGTTTGGTAAAACTGTTCATGTTCATTCATTTATATAAAGTGAAAACAGTATGGGGTCAACGTTAGAACCCCGAGGAACACCAATATGGTTCACCAATCCAATAGACAACTTGATTGTTAAATAATCATCATTGATGTTTCCTTTTACCACTTGAGGACTATTCTGAAGATTTTACACCATGAAATGAAATAATATACTTATAGTAAACATTCCTAAAATAGTTGCTTTGAGAGTAACGCGTTTACAATCCGTTGTTCCCAATCATTTACTAGTAAACACTGTAGTGATACTTCTTATTTTTAATTTATTTACTTTCGATACGAATCTAGTTTGTTGTTACATTTTTAACCCCATTTCAATAGAAAATGAATATACGGAGTATTTTTACTAGATTATTTTGTTACTTTGAGCCTAGCAAAGCTTTGAATCAAATCAAATCGAATTATAAAATATTAAAGTTTGAAATATCAAATATTTTGATGAAACTAGTTTGAAAGTTTGAATAATTAAATCGTTAGTTGGTTCACAAGTATAAAACAAGCTGCTTAATACATTTTTCTGTTTTCTCATTCCCGTTTGGTTTATTTGTTGATTGTTCATAACGGCGTTACTCGCCGTGGAGCGTGCGTTCGTATTTATCAATTGGCGCAGTCGGGAGGATATCTTGTCGCATTGTTTTTCACTTCAGCCTGAATTTTTGAGGAGCGCCGAATAAATCAAGTTTTCAAGGTACCGCTAGTATTGGAAATGCAGTCTCATGCCTCTTCATTGAACTTGTAGAAAAAGTTTACTTGGATCTAATATGAACATAACACAATACAATAGTTCACTGCACCGTGAAATGCATTTGCATTTTTTTTAAATTGTATTTCATGATGTATTTTTTATTGCATGATTTATTAGAGAAATATAAAACACGAACCACTTATTTTCGTGTCATATTTATCCTAAATATTTGTCCAGAATTTTGTTATTATTATACACCAAATTATTCGCATTGTTTAGGTTTAGACAATCCGAATGTTTTTAAAAATATTTACCAAATTATTAAAATTCCCCAATCAGTACGAATTTTAAATTGTTAACCCATGTTAGACGTCAGGCAATAAAAATAGACATTTAGGCAGAAAGTGTTTCGGTAAAAAAAATCTGTGAAAAGTTTTTTCCAAAAATATGCGATCGGTCATATTTTAAAACCACGTAAGTTTATTAAAATAATTTTTTAATCAATTTGTACTATTTTAAAATAATATTTTGGAATTTTTTGTATTCCTAAAGCTGATAATAGACTTCGAAATGCAGTAGAAAAATTTTTTGTATCTCCAAATATTTTTAAACTGATTTTGTATAAAAGTACATGATTTGAAACAAATCTCTAAATATATACGAACCATAGAGAAGTGTGGAAGTATTACGCAGATAGAAAGAGATGGAAGATACAATACCTCTTCCCCCCTCTCTATCTCTCTCTCTCTCTCTCTTTCACGCGAATACCGAAAGCCGCGATTGGTTAGAGAGAGAGAGAGGGAGAGGCAGGTCTTCTAGCTTTTCTCTTTTTCTGTAAACGTAATGCTCCCTTTCTCTATCTCTAATCAGATCAAGTCACAAACATTAAAGCGATGTTGCCAACAAAATCGATTGTTGTCGTTCATGTCTTACAGTATGAAGTATCAATGATCATAATAGCACTTTATTATAGAATCTCTGAATCATTTTAAATACCGATATGTTTGCTAGAAGTCCATGGTTTAATGACATAGATCCATACTGCTAAACGAACTAGAGCATGGTCTCCTTTAGTTTATAGCTGGGGAGCTAGAGTGCAAAGTACATGATTTGAAACAGATCTCTAAATATATACTAACCATAGAGAAGGGAAACCAAGCATGCGCAAGCTAGTGGAGCATTACGTAGATAGAAAGAGATGGAAGATACAATACCTCTCCCCCCCCTCTCTATTTCTTTTTCTTTCACGCGAATACCGAAAGCCGCGATTGGTTCCTGTAGCAGAAGATTAACCAGAGACCAGTAGTGCTAAAAGAGAGATGGCAGGTTTTCTAGGTTTTCTCTTTTTCAGTAAACGTAATGCTCTCTTTCTCTATCTCTGATACCTCTAAAAACTAATTGTTGAGATCAAGACACAAACATTAAAGCGATGCTGTCAACAAAATCGATTGCCATATCGTTCATACATTGTTCTTCTTACAGTATGGAGGTCTGATGTATCGATGATCATAATAACACTTTATTATAGAATCTCTGAATCATTTTAAATACCGATATGCTTGCTAGAAGTCCATGGTTTAATGACATAGATCCATACTGCTAAACGAACTAGCGCAGGGTCTCCTTTAGTTTATAGTCGGAGAGCTAGAGTGCAATAAGGGTTGAAGTTGTTTGTTTATAGATAAACGCACTTTCCTTGAAGACCATTGTTTCGATAAATCGGGAACAAACGTTACATAATTCTCAGGGTTGTCTGCAGAAAATCAAAATTGCTTTTCGTCGATAAGAAAAGTAATTCATCGACAAAAATAGATCGGACGATCAGTAATTATTTATCGCTAGATAAAAGTGATACCATTGTATATAAGGATAATATTTTTATACAATGGTGATACTTTATTTTATTTATTAAATGGCGATAATAAAACGTATGGTAGTCACGTTTGGTCTATTCAAAAAGGCTATAAATTTAATATGAATTAAAAATAAACAAATTCATTCAAACACTAACATTTTCGATAGCTCATTAAGCGGATTTCTAATAATTGAAATGAAAATTAGGAAAATATAAATAGAGACACACTTATTTATTAGTTTTTTGATAGTTCCTTCAATAAAACGAGCGAGTAAATACAGGGTGTGTCACGAAGATGGCACATATCTCCAAATTATAATAAATCTAGTAATAACTCAGAAATACGTAACTTTAGGTATAGGGAATCGAAAGAGAATACAAAACTGATTCAGACGTGATAATAAAATACAGGGTGTTTCATTTGAAATTATCGACTTATCGAGAATTGAAAATATAAACATTGGACGCTCCATTCTAGACACCCCGTATAAAATATCGCATTTGACGTTTCACTGTATGCTAGATGGATATTCTCACAATCTCTGTATAAAATTTGAAACTAATAGCTTGACAACTAAGTCAGATACGGAAATTAAAGTAAATGCGTGTTTTTCAATTATCTATAGTTCTCTATTGGGCCATTTTCGTGACACACCCTGTATTATAATCGCCACTATTCGACATGCTACCTTTATAGGGCTTATTAGCTTTGATTTTTATTAACAATATCGCCAAAATCAAAGCCGATTCAATTTCAAAATGGTGTTGTAAAAGGAAGATTTGGCGTGTATAAAAAATGTATATTGAGATTCAAAAATCTTCATGGAATTCCATAAATATTGAAACCGCGATAATAACAAATATGTTCAAGGAATTTTCGATATCTCTTGTCTATAAATATAAATAGGGAATAAAAATAAAATATCCATAAAGAACACATTGACCATGATAGTATGGAAATTTTCTAAGATTGATACAAATTCGTTGCATTTTTTTTTAATCTCGCACGAGTAATTAACAAATAATAACATAACCAAACCGAGATTATTTCCTATTGTAATATTATCGCATCAAAAAAATGTCAAAGCTATAAGACTTTATTTAGTCTGCACAATTGTTGCCAAATTTTTACAATGGGACATTATTATTTGTTTTCTATAACTGATTTGATGAAAAATTAACGTATTTAATCCATATATAATGTATTACGTAAGAAGCCAGCAAACTAGGGTACAAAATGGATGGAGGAATTAGAAGACAGTTTCTGGTGAACTCTGTGATAGAAAAATCAGTGCAAGACGTAATCTGTAGGTATAATATAACTTGTATAGTTCTTTTTAGCCAGATTATCTAACAAACTGATTTTTATGCATTTTTTTAAAAATTTTACGCCCTATTTACTTTCATACTGCCAAAATGAAACTTAAATTTTTTAAAATATTTTCTTGGAGAGTTATATATGAATCACCCTGTATATATTTTATTTATCTCAACCAAACATCGCGTAATATTTTGTCTCAAACATTTATGATTACGACTTTTGCTTTATCTCTTAAAATCTGCAACATTTACTTCTTTCTGGATCATTAATATTTTGCTAGAATTTCGTCTGCAAACGATTTTAGTTTGATATAAGTTGAAGGAACTCGATAAAATGTAACAAAAGTTCATATCCACAGACGTGTTTATCGTTTATTAATAATGCTGATGATACAGAGATTTTATTTCATTTCATCTTTTAGAAAAGAAATAGGTATAATAGTATATTGTGCAACAAGCTTTGTTAAAGTCACAATAGCTGAATTATAGTCAGTGCCGGTCCTAGACATTTTTCTAGTGGATGCGAACAATTCACTGGCGCCCCTCATACTAAGGGCGTAGCTTGGGGGCGTAATACCGGGGGTTTGGGAAAATTTTTAAAATTTGAGTACCCTAAACCGCTGTTTTGGTCTACTTTTTATTATATTATATTCAGAGAATTTTCGAGCTGTGGCGCCCCCTGGTCGCAGCGCCCGCATCTTTTGCGTACGCCTTAAACCGGCCCTGTCGGAGGTAATAGTTGATGTTTACCTTCATTCACTATTATTAATTCACAAAAAATTGACGTCCCATCTCCACTGCCTCTCGAGAAATAATTAATTAATTTTTGCAATTTCAAATCGCGATAATTCGCGAACTAATTGAGTTATCGGGTTCTAGTTGGAACTAGCTTACGTGTTTTGTCAAGTTCTTCAATGTTTGTAAGAATATTTTTTTGTGGGATCAAACCCGGCTTTCCCCCTCCTCCACCGCCGCCAGGGTCTGGGAAAATGTTTAAAATTTGTGAAGCCTAAAACGCTGTTTTGGGACTACTTTTTATTACATTATATTCAGAAAATTTTCGAGCTGTGGCGCCCCCTGGTCGCAGCGCCCGCATCCTTTGCGTACGCCTTAAACCGGCCCTGTCGGAGGTAATAGTTGATGTTTACCTTCATTCACTATTATTAATTCACAAAAAATTGACGCCCCATCTCCACTGCCTCTCGAGAAATAATTAATTAATTTTTGCAATTTCAAATCGCGATAATTCGCGAACTAATTGAGTTATCGGGTTCTAGTTGGAACTAGCTTACGTGTTTTGTCAAGTTCTTCAATGTTTGTAAGAATATTTTTTTGTGGGATCAAACCCGGCTTTCCCCCTCCTCCACCGCCGCCAGGGTCTGGGAAAATGTTTAAAATTTGTGAAGCCTAAAACGCTGTTTTGGGACTACTTTTTATTACATTATATTCAGAAAATTTTCGAGCTGTGGCGCCCCCTGGTCGCGGCGCCCGCATCCTTTGCGTACGCCTTAAACCGGCCCTGTCGGAGGTAATAGTTGATGTTTACCTTCATTCACTATTATTAATTCACAAAAAATTGACGCCCCATCTCCACTGCCTCTCGAGAAATAATTAATTAATTTTTGCAATTTCAAATCGCGATAATTCGCGAACTAATTGAGTTATCGGGTTCTAGTTGGAACTAGCTTACGTGTTTTGTCAAGTTCTTCAATGTTTGTAAGAATATTTTTTTGTGGGATCAAACCCGGCTTTCCCCCTCCTCCACCGCCGCCAGGGTCTGGGAAAATGTTTAAAATTTGTGAAGCCTAAAACGCTGTTTTGGGACTACTTTTTATTACATTATATTCAGAAAATTTTCGAGCTGTGGCGCCCCCTGGTCGCGGCGCCCGCATCCTTTGCGTACGCCTTAAACCGGCCCTGTCGGAGGTAATAGTTGATGTTTACCTTCATTCACTATTATTAATTCACAAAAAATTGACGCCCCATCTCCACTGCCTCTCGAGAAATAATTAATTAATTTTTGCAATTTCAAATCGCGATAATTCGCGAACTAATTGAGTTATCGGGTTCTAGTTGGAACTAGCTTACGTGTTTTGTCAAGTTCTTCAATGTTTGTAAGAATATTTTTTTGTGGGATCAAACCCGGCTTTCCCCCTCCTCCACCGCCGCCAGGGTCTGGGAAAATGTTTAAAATTTGTGAAGCCTAAAACGCTGTTTTGGGACTACTTTTTATTACATTATATTCAGAAAATTTTCGAGCTGTGGCGCCCCCTGGTCGCGGCGCCCGCATCCTTTGCGTACGCCTTAAACCGGCCCTGTCGGAGGTAATAGTTGATGTTTACCTTCATTCACTATTATTAATTCACAAAAAATTGACGTCCCATCTCCACTGCCTCTCGAGAAATAATTAATTAATTTTTGCAATTTCAAATCGCGATAATTCGCGAACTAATTGAGTTATCGGGTTCTAGTTGGAACTAGCTTACGTGTTTTGTCAAGTTCTTCAATGTTTGTAAGAATATTTTTTTGTGGGATCAAACCCGGCTTTCCCCCTCCTCCACCGCCGCCAGGGTCTGGGAAAATGTTTAAAATTTGTGAAGCCTAAAACGCTGTTTTGGGACTACTTTTTATTACATTATATTCAGAAAATTTTCGAGCTGTGGCGCCCCCTGGTCGCGGCGCCCGCATCCTTTGCGTACGCCTTAAACCGGCCCTGTCGGAGGTAATAGTTGATGTTTACCTTCATTCACTATTATTAATTCACAAAAAATTGACGTCCCATCTCCACTGCCTCTCGAGAAATAATTAATTAATTTTTGCAATTTCAAATCGCGATAATTCGCGAACTAATTGAGTTATCGGGTTCTAGTTGGAACTAGCTTACGTGTTTTGTCAAGTTCTTCAATGTTTGTAAGAATATTTTTTTGTGGGATCAAACCCGGCTTTCCCCCTCCTCCACCGCCGCCAGGGTCTGGGAAAATGTTTAAAATTTGTGAAGCCTAAAACGCTGTTTTGGGACTACTTTTTATTACATTATATTCAGAAAATTTTCGAGCTGTGGCGCCCCCTGGTCGCGGCGCCCGCATCCTTTGCGTACGCCTTAAACCGGCCCTGTCGGAGGTAATAGTTGATGTTTACCTTCATTCACTATTATTAATTCACAAAAAATTGACGCCCCATCTCCACTGCCTCTCGAGAAATAATTAATTAATTTTTGCAATTTCAAATCGCGATAATTCGCGAACTAATTGAGTTATCGGGTTCTAGTTGGAACTAGCTTACGTGTTTTGTCAAGTTCTTCAATGTTTGTAAGAATATTTTTTTGTGGGATCAAACCCGGCTTTCCCCCTCCTCCACCGCCGCCAGGGTCTGGGAAAATGTTTAAAATTTGTGAAGCCTAAAACGCTGTTTTGGGACTACTTTTTATTACATTATATTCAGAAAATTTTCGAGCTGTGGCGCCCCCTGGTCGCGGCGCCCGCATCCTTTGCGTACGCCTTAAACCGGCCCTGTCGGAGGTAATAGTTGATGTTTACCTTCATTCACTATTATTAATTCACAAAAAATTGACGTCCCATCTCCACTGCCTCTCGAGAAATAATTAATTAATTTTTGCAATTTCAAATCGCGATAATTCGCGAACTAATTGAGTTATCGGGTTCTAGTTGGAACTAGCTTACGTGTTTTGTCAAGTTCTTCAATGTTTGTAAGAATATTTTTTTGTGGGATCAAACCCGGCTTTCCCCCTCCTCCACCGCCGCCAGGGTCTGGGAAAATGTTTAAAATTTGTGAAGCCTAAAACGCTGTTTTGGGACTACTTTTTATTACATTATATTCAGAAAATTTTCGAGCTGTGGCGCCCCCTGGTCGCGGCGCCCGCATCCTTTGCGTACGCCTTAAACCGGCCCTGTCGGAGGTAATAGTTGATGTTTACCTTCATTCACTATTATTAATTCACAAAAAATTGACGCCCCATCTCCACTGCCTCTCGAGAAATAATTAATTAATTTTTGCAATTTCAAATCGCGATAATTCGCGAACTAATTGAGTTATCGGGTTCTAGTTGAAACTAGCTTACGTGTTTTGTCAAGTTCTTCAATGTTTGTAAGAATATTTTTTTGTGGGATCAAACCCGGCTTTCCCCCTCCTCCACCGCCGCCAGGGTCTGGGAAAATGTTTAAAATTTGTGAAGCCTAAAACGCTGTTTTGGGACTACTTTTTATTACATTATATTCAGAAAATTTTCGAGCTGTGGGGCCCCCTGGTCGCGGCGCCCGCATCCTTTGCGTACGCCTTAAACCGGCCCTGTCGGAGGTAATAGTTGATGTTTACCTTCATTCACTATTATTAATTCACAAAAAATTGACGCCCCATCTCCACTGCCTCTCGAGAAATAATTAATTAATTTTTGCAATTTCAAATCGCGATAATTCGCGAACTAATTGAGTTATCGGGTTCTAGTTGAAACTAGCTTACGTGTTTTGTCAAGTTCTTCAATGTTTGTAAGAATATTTTTTTGTGGGATCAAACCCGGCTTTCCCCCTCCTCCACCGCCGCCAGGGTCTGGGAAAATGTTTAAAATTTGTGAAGCCTAAAACGCTGTTTTGGGACTACTTTTTATTACATTATATTCAGAAAATTTTCGAGCTGTGGGGCCCCCTGGTCGCGGCGCCCGCATCCTTTGCGTACGCCTTAAACCGGCCCTGTCGGAGGTAATAGTTGATGTTTACCTTCATTCACTATTATTAATTCACAAAAAATTGACGCCCCATCTCCACTGCCTCTCGAGAAATAATTAATTAATTTTTGCAATTTCAAATCGCGATAATTCGCGAACTAATTGAGTTATCGGGTTCTAGTTGGAACTAGGTTACGTGTTTTATCAAGTTCTTCAATGTTTGTAAGAATATTTTTTTGTGGGATCAAACCCGGCTTTCCCCCTCCTCCACCGCCGCCTGGGTCTGGGAAAATGTTTAAAATTTGTGAAGCCTAAAACGCTGTTTTGGGACTACTTTTTATTACATTATATTCAGAAAATTTTCGAGCTGTGGCGCCCCCTGGTCGCGGCGCCCGCATCCTTTGCGTACGCCTTAAACCGGCCCTGTCGGAGGTAATAGTTGATGTTTACCTTCATTCACTATTATTAATTCACAAAAAATTGACGCCCCATCTCCACTGCCTCTCGAGAAATAATTAATTAATTTTTGCAATTTCAAATCGCGATAATTCGCGAACTAATTGAGTTATCGGGTTCTAGTTGGAACTAGCTTACGTGTTTTGTCAAGTTCTTCAATGTTTGTAAGAATATTTTTTTGTGGGATCAAACCCGGCTTTCCCCCTCCTCCACCGCCGCCAGGGTCTGGGAAAATGTTTAAAATTTGTGAAGCCTAAAACGCTGTTTTGGGACTACTTTTTATTACATTATATTCAGAAAATTTTCGAGCTGTGGCGCCCCCTGGTCGCGGCGCCCGCATCCTTTGCGTACGCCTTAAACCGGCCCTGTCGGAGGTAATAGTTGATGTTTACCTTCATTCACTATTATTAATTCACAAAAAATTGACGTCCCATCTCCACTGCCTCTCGAGAAATAATTAATTAATTTTTGCAATTTCAAATCGCGATAATTCGCGAACTAATTGAGTTATCGGGTTCTAGTTGGAACTAGCTTACGTGTTTTGTCAAGTTCTTCAATGTTTGTAAGAATATTTTTTTGTGGGATCAAACCCGGCTTTCCCCCTCCTCCACCGCCGCCAGGGTCTGGGAAAATGTTTAAAATTTGTGAAGCCTAAAACGCTGTTTTGGGACTACTTTTTATTACATTATATTCAGAAAATTTTCGAGCTGTGGCGCCCCCTGGTCGCAGCGCCCGCATCCTTTGCGTACGCCTTAAACCGGCCCTGTCGGAGGTAATAGTTGATGTTTACCTTCATTCACTATTATTAATTCACAAAAAATTGACGTCCCATCTCCACTGCCTCTCGAGAAATAATTAATTAATTTTTGCAATTTCAAATCGCGATAATTCGCGAACTAATTGAGTTATCGGGTTCTAGTTGGAACTAGCTTACGTGTTTTGTCAAGTTCTTCAATGTTTGTAAGAATATTTTTTTGTGGGATCAAACCCGGCTTTCCCCCTCCTCCACCGCCGCCAGGGTCTGGGAAAATGTTTAAAATTTGTGAAGCCTAAAACGCTGTTTTGGGACTACTTTTTATTACATTATATTCAGAAAATTTTCGAGCTGTGGCGCCCCCTGGTCGCGGCGCCCGCATCCTTTGCGTACGCCTTAAACCGGCCCTGTCGGAGGTAATAGTTGATGTTTACCTTCATTCACTATTATTAATTCACAAAAAATTGACGCCCCATCTCCACTGCCTCTCGAGAAATAATTAATTAATTTTTGCAATTTCAAATCGCGATAATTCGCGAACTAATTGAGTTATCGGGTTCTAGTTGGAACTAGCTTACGTGTTTTGTCAAGTTCTTCAATGTTTGTAAGAATATTTTTTTGTGGGATCAAACCCGGCTTTCCCCCTCCTCCACCGCCGCCAGGGTCTGGGAAAATGTTTAAAATTTGTGAAGCCTAAAACGCTGTTTTGGGACTACTTTTTATTACATTATATTCAGAAAATTTTCGAGCTGTGGCGCCCCCTGGTCGCGGCGCCCGCATCCTTTGCGTACGCCTTAAACCGGCCCTGTCGGAGGTAATAGTTGATGTTTACCTTCATTCACTATTATTAATTCACAAAAAATTGACGCCCCATCTCCACTGCCTCTCGAGAAATAATTAATTAATTTTTGCAATTTCAAATCGCGATAATTCGCGAACTAATTGAGTTATCGGGTTCTAGTTGAAACTAGCTTACGTGTTTTGTCAAGTTCTTCAATGTTTGTAAGAATATTTTTTTGTGGGATCAAACCCGGCTTTCCCCCTCCTCCACCGCCGCCAGGGTCTGGGAAAATGTTTAAAATTTGTGAAGCCTAAAACGCTGTTTTGGGACTACTTTTTATTACATTATATTCAGAAAATTTTCGAGCTGTGGGGCCCCCTGGTCGCGGCGCCCGCATCCTTTGCGTACGCCTTAAACCGGCCCTGTCGGAGGTAATAGTTGATGTTTACCTTCATTCACTATTATTAATTCACAAAAAATTGACGCCCCATCTCCACTGCCTCTCGAGAAATAATTAATTAATTTTTGCAATTTCAAATCGCGATAATTCGCGAACTAATTGAGTTATCGGGTTCTAGTTGGAACTAGCTTACGTGTTTTGTCAAGTTCTTCAATGTTTGTAAGAATATTTTTTTGTGGGATCAAACCCGGCTTTCCCCCTCCTCCACCGCCGCCAGGGTCTGGGAAAATGTTTAAAATTTGTGAAGCCTAAAACGCTGTTTTGGGACTACTTTTTATTACATTATATTCAGAAAATTTTCGAGCTGTGGCGCCCCCTGGTCGCGGCGCCCGCATCCTTTGCGTACGCCTTAAACCGGCCCTGTCGGAGGTAATAGTTGATGTTTACCTTCATTCACTATTATTAATTCACAAAAAATTGACGTCCCATCTCCACTGCCTCTCGAGAAATAATTAATTAATTTTTGCAATTTCAAATCGCGATAATTCGCGAACTAATTGAGTTATCGGGTTCTAGTTGGAACTAGCTTACGTGTTTTGTCAAGTTCTTCAATGTTTGTAAGAATATTTTTTTGTGGGATCAAACCCGGCTTTCCCCCTCCTCCACCGCCGCCAGGGTCTGGGAAAATGTTTAAAATTTGTGAAGCCTAAAACGCTGTTTTGGGACTACTTTTTATTACATTATATTCAGAAAATTTTCGAGCTGTGGCGCCCCCTGGTCGCGGCGCCCGCATCCTTTGCGTACGCCTTAAACCGGCCCTGTCGGAGGTAATAGTTGATGTTTACCTTCATTCACTATTATTAATTCACAAAAAATTGACGCCCCATCTCCACTGCCTCTCGAGAAATAATTAATTAATTTTTGCAATTTCAAATCGCGATAATTCGCGAACTAATTGAGTTATCGGGTTCTAGTTGAAACTAGCTTACGTGTTTTGTCAAGTTCTTCAATGTTTGTAAGAATATTTTTTTGTGGGATCAAACCCGGCTTTCCCCCTCCTCCACCGCCGCCAGGGTCTGGGAAAATGTTTAAAATTTGTGAAGCCTAAAACGCTGTTTTGGGACTACTTTTTATTACATTATATTCAGAAAATTTTCGAGCTGTGGGGCCCCCTGGTCGCGGCGCCCGCATCCTTTGCGTACGCCTTAAACCGGCCCTGTCGGAGGTAATAGTTGATGTTTACCTTCATTCACTATTATTAATTCACAAAAAATTGACGCCCCATCTCCACTGCCTCTCGAGAAATAATTAATTAATTTTTGCAATTTCAAATCGCGATAATTCGCGAACTAATTGAGTTATCGGGTTCTAGTTGGAACTAGGTTACGTGTTTTATCAAGTTCTTCAATGTTTGTAAGAATATTTTTTTGTGGGATCAAACCCGGCTTTCCCCCTCCTCCACCGCCGCCTGGGTCTGGGAAAATGTTTAAAATTTGTGAAGCCTAAAACGCTGTTTTGGGACTACTTTTTATTACATTATATTCAGAAAATTTTCGAGCTGTGGCGCCCCCTGGTCGCGGCGCCCGCATCCTTTGCGTACGCCTTAAACCGGCCCTGTCGGAGGTAATAGTTGATGTTTACCTTCATTCACTATTATTAATTCACAAAAAATTGACGCCCCATCTCCACTGCCTCTCGAGAAATAATTAATTAATTTTTGCAATTTCAAATCGCGATAATTCGCGAACTAATTGAGTTATCGGGTTCTAGTTGAAACTAGCTTACGTGTTTTGTCAAGTTCTTCAATGTTTGTAAGAATATTTTTTTGTGGGATCAAACCCGGCTTTCCCCCTCCTCCACCGCCGCCAGGGTCTGGGAAAATGTTTAAAATTTGTGAAGCCTAAAACGCTGTTTTGGGACTACTTTTTATTACATTATATTCAGAAAATTTTCGAGCTGTGGGGCCCCCTGGTCGCGGCGCCCGCATCCTTTGCGTACGCCTTAAACCGGCCCTGTCGGAGGTAATAGTTGATGTTTACCTTCATTCACTATTATTAATTCACAAAAAATTGACGCCCCATCTCCACTGCCTCTCGAGAAATAATTAATTAATTTTTGCAATTTCAAATCGCGATAATTCGCGAACTAATTGAGTTATCGGGTTCTAGTTGGAACTAGGTTACGTGTTTTATCAAGTTCTTCAATGTTTGTAAGAATATTTTTTTGTGGGATCAAACCCGGCTTTCCCCCTCCTCCACCGCCGCCTGGGTCTGGGAAAATGTTTAAAATTTGTGAAGCCTAAAACGCTGTTTTGGGACTACTTTTTATTACATTATATTCAGAAAATTTTCGAGCTGTGGCGCCCCCTGGTCGCGGCGCCCGCCTGCGGCCGCATCCTTTGCGTACGTCTTAAACCGGCCCTGATTATAGTGCATGTAAGGACTAAAAAACATGCCACACTTTACAAAAACAAATCAAACATTCACAAAATGGGTTTCTTTAATAATCAATGATCGAGAAACTTTTAGAACACTGCTGAATCAACTTAAAAATCCCCCTCCTACGATTGGACCATAGAACGACGAAATCCATCTATACATTTGGACCAACACTACCAAAAAAGGTTTATTTTTAAGTCCATATGGTTATAGTTTGATTTGATTCACAGCACTGCTAGGTTTGATTTGATGATATGGAATAACGGCTAAATGCCAGTATATTTCTTAATTGATGGCTCAAATGAAATTTGTAATTTTCTTTATAATCGTAAAAAACCAATATTATAGTGTTATTCAAACCCTCGGTGGCTATTATTACATCATTACGTCTCACTTTTTCCTCCTTTTAACGTCCAATTACAGACTAATACATCAAATAAAATTTTTACCCTAATTTCGTCTATATATGTTTAGATAAGTGGGGGTTTATATGACAAGGGTAACAATCATTAACACTATTGATACGTAACTAGCTACCATTATTAGTGGTTCATTATATCCTGATGTAGTGTTGGCAAGTTTTTTCAAAAATGCATCTGATTTGTAAGTGTTTTTATAAAATTTGTCTAGAATTATAGATTTTTGTATTAGAGAGGAGAAAAAACTGTAAAAGGGTATAAAACGTGGCTAAATAAATTATTTTATAATCAAGAAAACCTTTTGGTGTTAATTTTTATACCAAGATTTAGCTTCCTGGATATTTGTATTTTTTTTTAGAATTTTCTATGTATTTTCACCCTAAAAAATGATTTTAACTTCTATTTTTGAGTTTCATCTCATCATCCAGAGATTTTCACACATTTTTTAATTTTTTTCAACTATAATAATATCAATTTTTAACTTGCAAATAAAATAAAAAAAATAGAACCATTTCCCAAGTTGCCAGTTGTGTCATCGCCCACTAGCATCTCGAAAAAAACTAAAAATAAATGGTTCGATACATTTTTTTTCTGTGATTGTGATACACGTATACCATTCCGACGCATGTTTTGTCAAAAAAATTGTGTAACCAAAAACACAAAAAAAAACTTCTTTCACTGCTTTGTTATTACTTTTGTCTTTCATCTATCTGTTTCACTCCAATTCCGGGTATTTTCTTACAGTGATTTTTATTTTTATGAAATTTAACTTTTAACCTCTTCCGGTTTTGTTATAACGCTAAAGAGACATCGCGAATAATAAAAATAACGTTAATGGAACATTATGAAACCAAATTTGTCGCGTTTTTTGTTTACAAAATTAAAAAAAAAACATCGATTTTAAAATATCACATTCTAACAAAAATAAAAACGACAATGTTATTATGACACCGATAGCTGTGCGGGCAATTACGTAAACGTCACAGTTTAACGACAAGATAAATAACAAATTAATTGATTGTTGTTAATTCCATTGCGAGTTTTGTTTATATTTTTGGACATAATTCTAATTCAAATTTTATCGTTAATAATATTAAAAATAGCTCTTAAACATTTATACATTTATAATTTCATTGCAAAATCAATAAAACTGTGCCCAAAGTCATTATTATTGTTGAAGGAAGATCTGGATATGCTGAAAAAAGCTTGGGGCGCGACTGCCTAACATAACAATATAAATTCAGTTAAAAAAGCTTGGAGACATTTAGAATTTTATGGAAAATTCATTAAGACAGTCATACCATGACAAATGACATATGACAGTTGACATGTGACAGTTGGCACGTGACCGTTGACATATGACAGTTGACATATGGCTGTGTGGGCAATTACGTAAACGTCACAGTTTAACGACAAGATAAATAACAAATTCATTGTTAATTCCATTGCGAGTTTTGTTTATATTTTTGGACATATTTCTAATTCAAATTTTATCGTTAATAATATTAAAAATAGCTCAATAACCCGAGGAGTTGGGTGTTAAACAGTATAATTTCATGGGAAAATCAATAAAATTGTGCACAAAGTCATTATTGTTGTTAAAGGAAGATCTGGGTATGCTGAAAAAAGCCTGGAGCCTCGGCTGTCTAACATAAAAATATAAATGCAGTTAAAAAAGCTTGGAGGCATTTAGAATTTTATGGGAAATTCATTAAGACAGTCATACAATGTCAAATGGCATATGGTAGTTGACATATAACAGTTGGTATGTGACCGTTGACGTATGACAGTTTACATATGGTAGTTGACGCTAGTTTTGGTATTTTTCAGCAAAATATTCCAAAAGGACTTCTTCACTTACATTTTTTCTGTATTATTAAGACAGTCATACAATGACAAATGATATATGGCAGTTGACATATGACAGTTGATATGTGACCGTTGGCATATGGCAGTGACGCCATTTTTTTATATTTCAGCAAAATATGCCAAAAGTAAATTCATTAAGACAGTCATACAATGACAAATGGCATATGGCAGTTGACATATAACAGTGGGCATGTGATTGTTGACGTATGACAGTTGACATATGGCAGTTGATGCCAGTTTTTGGTATTTTTCAGCAAAATATGCCAATAGGACTTGTTCGCTTACATTTTTTTGTATTATCAAACAGTGATTGAAGAAATGAATAAACAGGGCTCGGAAAAAACTTTTGTCGGTCCCAATTTGAAGCTTTGAAAGGGCCCTTTCCGTCGAGGTTACGTAAGTAAATTCATTAAGACAGTCATACAATGACATATGGCAGTTGACGTATGACAATTGATATGTGACCGTTGACGTATGACAGTTGACATATGGCAGTTAACGCCAGTTTTTGGTATTTTTCAACAAATAATGCCAATAGGACTTCTTCACTTACATATTTTCTGTATTATCAAACAGCGATTGAAGAAATCAATAAACGGGGACCGGAAAAAGCTTTTGTCGGTCTCAATTTTAACCTTGGAAAGGGCCCTTTCTGTCGAGGTTACTTAAGTAAATTCATACAATGACAAATGACATATGGCAGTTGACATATGACAGTTTACATGTGACCGTTGACGTATGACTGTTGACATATGGCAGTCGACGCCAGTTTTTGGTATTTTTCAGCAAAATATGCCAAAAGGACTTCTTCACTTACATTTTTTATGTATTATCAAACAACGATTGAAGAAATAAATAAACTCCGCCGACTAGATTGCGAAGCACGATTCCGTAGCAATTGTGATAGGCGTCAGTCTGCGAGATCATGTCGACAAAGAAATAATTACGGTAATACATGTTAGCGTGTGCTAATATAAACATTACGTCTAAAACATCTGCTTCACCGCACTCTCTAATATTAGTGTTACATAATTTTTTTTAAGTATCCGTATAATATGTGCAATTAAAGTCGCCTGTGATCCGTGCAACAAGTACCCGCGTTTAGTTGAAACGAAATAAGAAATCAAAATAAAAATTCTAGCGCCTATATACTAAATATAAGATTCTACAAGGAAATAATATATTTTTAGAATATGGACGTGGTCCTTCGAGCCTGATATTAAACGTGAACTAATTATATAACAAAAATGACGCCGGGTAATATTTAACATAAATAAATCTTTTTTTTAGCCCTCTTTTTAGCAATCTATCCTAAGGCATTAAGCTACTATTCTGACGGTGAATGTCTTCTATAGATTGGTTCCATTGAACCTTCTACCTAAATTAATCTTACGCTAAGTACATCAAAACACTTATCTAAATCTGTCTGTCAGTTCGGATGGTGTGAATCTCTTGAGCCTTCTTGATTCGCCTGTCTAATCGAAAACACAACAACAATCTTTGACGATACCTATCACTGAACTGAGTAATCACTTCTTTCACTGATGCTAGAGGGATGTATGGTTGGCGATGCAGCGGAAAACCTTTTTCTGAAATCTTTGTAGGATTTCTAAAGTTGGATTCCATAGATCCAAACGGGTTTTAGAATAGCTTTGTATAGCAGGATCTTGTTCTCTAAAGATAACTGGAATTTGCGCCCTATAATCCAATACATTTTGCTAAATTTAATGCCCAACTGTTGTGAAGATGTGTGTTTTCCCTGTGAGTCTTTTTATCAAGGTGTATGCTAAGATATTTTACGTTTTCTGTTTGAAAAAGTTTACAGTTGTTGACTTTAACTGGAGGACATGTTTCTCTTCTAGTAGAAAAGGTTATATGTACAGATTTGGTTTCATTTGTCTTAATCCTCCATTTTTGGACCAGTTTTGCATTTTGTCGAGGTTAGACTCTGTTTTGGGGTTAGTGTGAGGTGCCAAGATTGCTGTGTCATCTGCATAGGTTGCCACAAGAGCTTCTTTGGTAAAGGGGAGGTCTGCAGTGTAAATCAAGTACGGAACTGGACCTATGACGCTTCCTTGAGGGACGCCTGCCTTGATAGGATGAAGATTGGAATATTCATTGTTTCGTGGAATAAATCTTGAATTGGCGTGTATTTGGCTTGGGCGTATGTATCAACTACACTTACTCTACTTTTTTAATAGATAATTTTCGGGCTATAATTCTCTTGAATCTTCTTGTACCGGTTTTCCCTATGATTGAACTTTGACCGCGATTATTTATTAAATTTTAAATTAAAAAAAATTAAAACTGCATTTAAATGTAATTAAGAAAAACTGTAATATAAACATAAGAAGAGACCGAATTATAGACATAGTGTAATATACCCGCTAGCCTACTTCGATGTCGAATAATTACAATCACTTTTAATTATCAAGTTTTCGTTAATTTTTTAATTACTTCGTTTTGTTCAAAGAGAACACGATGTCGAGGTATTTCTCGGTTTTGGAGTGTCTCACTTATGTCGTGTGATAATGTTTTAAAAGACTGATTAAATAAAATTAGGTAAGTTGTAAGTGGTGACAAACAATTTTTATCTCTAAATGTTTTTCGTAGATATATGCAATAATAAATCTTAAATCCTTGCACCAATATTTCAGGAATCTCGCATTTATATGACTTGATTTCATTCAAAATACCCGCTCTATACGTAACCTCACAAAAATAAACAAAGTTAGATCGGGCGAGCGTGCAGGCTATTGAATACGACCATGTCGCCTCAAGGGCTGCTCCAGAGAAATAACTTCTAATTGTCTGACGGGGGGGGGGGTACAATTGCCCCTACTGCCCCCCTTACAAAATTGATTCTGCGTAAACCAAATTTTAATATTTTTCCTCAAAAATGGCCCAAACATTTTTTTTTTTCGGTAATTTTGACATTTTCAATCGTTTCCTAGACAAAATTCATTCTGCGTAAACTAAATTTTAATTTTTTTGAATTTTTTTTGTAGATTCTATGTCCATTTATATCCTAAAATCTCACTTTTTCTCTCAAAAATGGCCCAAACATTTTTTTCGGTAATTTTGACATTGCCAATCGTTTCCTAGACAAAATTCATTCTGCGTAAACTAAATTTTAATTTTTTTGAATTTTTTTTGTAGATTCTATGTCCATTTATATCCTAAAATCTCACTTTTTCGCTCAAAAATGGCCCAAACATTTTTTTTTCGGTAATTTTAATATTGCCAATCGTTTGTTATACAAAATTCATTCTGCGTAAACCAAAATTGACTTTTTTTGTAGATTCTAGGTCCATTTATATCCTAAAAAACATTTTTTTCGGTAATTTTGATATTGCCAATCGTTTCTTATACAAAATTGATTCTGCGTAAACCAAATTTTAATATTTTTGAATTTGTTTGTAGATTCTAGGTCTATTTAAACCCTACAAAACTCACTTTTTCCCTCCAAAATGGCCCAAACCTTTTTTGGGGTAATTTTGGAAACAATTGCCCCTACAGCCCGCACCCACCCTTGGAGCCGCCGTTGTGTCGCCTAAATCTAACCATTATTAAGACTTTCTTTAACTTTTACATAATTTTGGCTAAAAATTATTATTATTATTTTCTGTAATACCATTTGATGATACCCAGTATTTTTATTTATGTGGTCGTAGAAAAAGTATGCTACAAAATTAGGTAATTTTTATTGTTGTTTAAACAGAATGCCGCGTACAAAAACAAACCCAACAGAAACAAACTCACCAAGAACTATGAATAAAATAATTGAATTTATAATTATCTACTAAAAATTGTAACAAATATTCAAAATGAAAACTATTTTGTTCGATACACTTCAGTGCTATTTTTAAAATATGTCTAACATACTTTCTAATCATGGATCCTTTCAAGTAGCTTTTGATTTGAGATATCACCAAACCAAACAATCAAATGGATTCAATTCAGGTGATCTGGGAGACCAAATTACCAAATGTAATGTAAAATCTTAATGTTAATGTATGGACACTTAGCGATGAAACACCCTGTATAATTTTTAAGTATGATGTTTTAAATTCATTGTTAAACATAAAAATACAATTTTTTGTTGAAATGAATGTACTTAAAAGCATTTTTCTTTTGTTTCAGGACAAGTACTTCAAGCCATTTTCCTTCATTTACTTCAGGTGCATCATTATGCCTCCAAATCTAGTCCTCGTTGTCTTAACTGTAACTATTATTTTAATTTTGTGTCCAGATAGGTGAGTAATCGTGTTTTTTTTATATTAAAATTGTCTCATATATCAACATAACCCCGTTTTGAAGTGAAAAATTGTCTTCAGTATCTTAGAACTGTACAAAATTTGGGATGTGGGGTTTAAAAACATTTATGGGGTCCCAAAATGGTTCCTTGAGGAACTCAGTTCTCTTATCTTCTAGAAACTCGATTTTTTATTGCTTTCCTGGCTTTTTTAAAGTTTTTACCTGTTAAAAATTGAAAGAATGCACTAAAACTGTCTAATTTAGAAAAATATATTTAAAAAGAAATTGATTCGAGTCTAGCTCTTACAATATTGTCGTATAAATTATGTATTCAGGTGCTAACATGTTTGAGAACAGTATTTTTTAACTTTTTGACATTAAAATTCACTGACCTGAGTAAAAAAAACGTTGCATACATTAGAGACATATCAAAAATAAATTCCTTGTACTATACTTACACTAGTACTACTAAAGATATCTTTAATACATTCCTTCAGATTAATTGGACTATAGAAAAGCATTCGCATTGTGCTTGATCGAATTACCAAATACCGTTCTTAGAATAGAAACAATGACCGTCTCAAGGATGCATGCAAGTCAAATACCTTCCAGACCCCTTTGGGAATCTCTCTGAGATGAAAAACATTTTCATTGCATACTAGACAATAATTTGTTTGTTACTATATCCAACTATATAAACATATCTATTATTCAGGTATATATACTGATATAAGTGGTTATTTGTTCATAAAAAATATATTGTACTGGGTTTTCCGATATTCCAGGGCCAAAATGAGTTTAAATACTCGAATTCTTGAAAAATTCGATCCAACCCTCAGTTGGATATTCTCAGACCCCACGTTGGGCGCAAGTGGCACTTTAATTATCAATTGTCCCTGGCGCCCCAGGTTGGGTACCACTGTGACACTTTATCCATTATCCAACCCCCAAAAACGTATATATACCTACCCACACCCTCCTACCGGAACTGCATCCAGCTATGATGTGAATAAAATTTATTTTAATATTTTGACAGCTCAAAAATCTGCGTTATATGATTGAATTGGTTTATTTTGTGTTTCAGAAGCATGGGAGGAGTTTGGGTGTGTAAAGCGTGTGAGGACGAAGCAGACTGTAACGCCAACCCTCCTAGTATATGCGTTTGGGGGGAAACTAGAAATGCTTGCAACAGGCGAGTGTGTGCAAAAGTGAGTTTACGTTTTTCTTTATAATTTTGAGGTTATGGTGAAAAATGATTAATACAAAAGTTTTAAATGTTTTCATTATCTACAACTTTTATATTAAACTTTTTTCGATAGGATGCATATTTCAACCACAAATCGTAAAAAACAATTATCAAACTCTCAAAATGTATATTGTCACGAGGTCCAGTGTTGGCCTGTTTTTCCGAAATTAATATTTTAATTATGTATGGGATTTGTTCGGCCACTACCCAACTACTGACTGTATATTTTTTTCCGTGACAAAGGGTTTCTATGAAAATTTCGCTGACAGTTGCAGAGTTCATAGTTTTAATAAATCGTTCTACATTCATCTCTGTAATAGCCTCTCAGTTAGGCAATCTAACGTCGATTTTCGTCTCTCTATTATGTAAATAAGTTCAAACCAAAATAATTAACCATTTGTTTTATTTTCAGGGTCCAGGAGAAAGGTGTGGCGGTTCCTTAAATATCTTAGGCCAGTGCGGGGAAGGTATGATGTGTAAAGCCGACGAATTATGCCACGGGTGTTCGATACAGACCTTGGAATGCTTTCCCAGAAATTCCTAAACCGTTTAGAATGTGATCTCAATATGTCAAGAATCAGTATTAACCTGTCGTTTCCAATTTCCCGACAATGACAAATGCAACAATATTATAGTTTTTTATGATGCAATTAGAATATGTATTAATTATGTCTGTATTTATATATAAATTATTAAGGATCTCTTATGACGCTGAAAAATATATTAAAGAAGGGTACTTTGTACATTTCAGAAATAATTTATTTTTTATTTTTCCTCATTTCCTTCAAGTATATCCAAAAAACCAACGGAAAAAACATATACAGTGTGAACCATTAATACTGGGCTATATAATATACTTTGATTCCCAACATTCTAATTGTTGATTTTTTTTTTCATTTCTTTCCATAATTTTTTCTTTCTCGAAGCAAATTTTGTTTCTGTTAAATATTATAAGTCAGTCAGAATAAAATAACATGTCAATTCGGTGTAGATGACAGATGACGGATGACAAGAAACATTTAATCGTAAATCTGTAGTATTGGACGTAATACTGGTTGCCTAAATTGAGAGAAGCTGTCAAAATATGTTAGGTTCAAATTTAACGTAGAATTTGGTGGGCTTGTATGCAATATAAAAAATATATATACAGTGTGGACCATTAATAATGGGTTATAAAATGCATATGGATGTGAGGACACACTGCCTTTAATTTTTTTTTTATATTTGGAGTAGAATGAATTAAAAAAAACAAACTTACCGACTTCTAATTTGATTCCAAACATTCTGGTTGTCGATGTAACACTCAGTATATTAAAACTGATCAAAATACTCAGTTTAAATTCTTTCAAATCGTGTAGATGACAGATGACAGACATATTTAATCGTAAATCTAGTATTTGACGTAATATTGGTTGCCTAAATTGAGAGAAGCTGTCAAAATATGTTAGGTTCAAATTTAACGTAGAATTTGGTGGGCTTGTATGCAATATAAAAAATATATCTACAGGTGAACCATTAATAAAGGAGGAGGATACACTGTCTTGAATTTTTTGGAGTAGAACGAATTTAAAAAAACAAACTTATCGACTAATTTGATTCCCAACATCCTAGTTGTAGATGTAACACTCTGTATATTAAAACTGATCAAAATAATTAGTTTAAATTCTTTCAAATCGTGAAGATGACAGATGACAGACATATTTAATCGTGAATCTAGTATTTGACGTAATACTGGTTGCCTAAATTGAGAGAAGCTGTCAAAATATGTTAGGTTCAAATTTTATGCAGAATTTGGTGGGCTTGTATGCAATATAAAAAATATATATACAGTGTGGACCATTAATAAAGGAGGAGGATACACTGTCTTGAATTTTTTGGAGTAGAACGAATTTAAAAAAACAAACTTGTCGACTAATTTGATTCCCAACATCCTAGTTGTAGATGTAACACCCTGTATATTGAAACCGATCAAAATACGAGGTTTAAATTCTTTCACAACTAAATTCCAGTGAGTTAAATCGTTATTTTTACTACTAAGACATTTTTATTACTTCCTCTTAGCGCAAAATTGATTTTTTTTCATTTCTTTCTTTAAATTTTCCTTTCTCGAAGCAAATATTGTTTCTGTAAGCCAGTAAGATGTCAATTCGGTGTAGATGACAGATGACAGACATATTTAATCGTAAATCTGTGGTATTGGATGTAATACTGGTTGCCTAAATTGAGCGAATCTGTCAAAATCATGATGACAGACCCAGTTAATCGTAAATCTATATTGGACGTAATACTGGTTGCCTAAATTGAGCGCATCTGTCAAAATAGGTTAGATTTACATTTTATATAGAATTTGGTAGGCGTGTATGCAATATAAAAAATATATATACAGTGTGGGCCATTAATAACGGGCTATAAAGTGGATATGAATATGAAGACACTGTCTTTAATATTTCTTTATATTTCGGGTAGAATGAATTAAATTGGACGTAATACTGGTTGCCTAAACTAAGCCACTGTCAAAATAGGTCAGATTCAAATTTGGTGGGCCGCCAAAATTTTAAATATTTTAAATTCGGCGCCCTCTAGTGACCTGCGGGAACATGTAAAGGTTATGGAGATGTTAAACACAAAAATAAAGTCTATTTTAACTGTAGAATCGGGTATAAAGGGTGTACGAAAATTAATTATAATACTTTTGAAATTTTTTAAATTATTCAAGATCTGAAAAAAATTCTCTGTATATTTAATATTTAAATGGTAAAATCTGAAGTGATCCAAACAGCTATTAAATTATTATTTATGCACCATTTACATAATTTTGGGTATTTTAATCTCGAACGAAAATAGTTCCCAAACTACGTAAACCCGAAATAAAAACATGCCAAATAAAACGTAAACATCACTTGAGTATATTTTTATTTTAACATACGTATATATGTAATAAATAGCGTAGCATAGAATATAAAGTCAACAAGTATAAAATATATTTCTAAGACTAAATTTATAAAGTACGAAAAATTTTACAGGGTCTGATTGTTCGAACGTTTTTAATTTTTTTTCGAAAAAATATATTTTAGACAATATTTTTAATGACAAAAATTTCTCATCAATTGTCTTTGAAGCAAATTCACGAAATTCTCTTTATCGTAAATTTTTTGTCAATTTCGTGCGGCAAAAATTTTTATGCGACCATATTTTTATGCGACAAATTTTTTTTGCAGAATTTTTTAGGCGACAAATTTTTTATGCGGCCGATTTTTTTTGCGACAGATTTTGGTATGCGCCAAAATAATTTCAAAATTTAAAATTCACATTTTTTAGGCGACAAATTTTTTTGCGGCAGAATTTTTTGTGCAGAATTTTTTAGGCGACAAATTTTTTACGCGACAAATTTTTTTGTGGCAAAATTTTTTTGCAGCAATTTTTTTGCGGTAGAATTTTTTATGCGCCAAAATAATTTCAAATCCTAAAATTCACAACATTTTTTAAGAAAAATGAAGATCGCAGTGTTCTACAATAAATAATTATTTTCACTTACCAGTTTAATTACAGACTATAAATTCCCACCTCTCCGTTTCACCAAAATATTAAATAATAATTTTTTTCGTTATGCTTTTACAATTTTTTTTATTCCTGTAAAATTCTTCGTACAGAATATATCAATCTACCAAACCTAAGTATTATCACAACCATCAATATGATGTACTTCATCACAATTTAAAATACCTTACGAAATATGTAGGAAGTCGATTTGAAATTTAACAGATTCTACAAAAATAATTCTTTACTTTAATATATTACTTTAAAAATCCAGATCTTTAAACAAGTACGAATGACGAAAAACTTTGAGGTCCCTATACCGATCAAAATCGTTTTGTAGCTCTTTTTTTTTGTAAAAAAATCTTAACTTATATGGCGACTAAAATATATCACTAAGTCTCAGTCGTATTTACAATAATCTTTATCGCAAAGGTTGCCTGTTTTAATAAAAAACAAATATTTTGTAAAATAGCACTTTTCAAGCTTTGGCATTTTACACAAAACTCTGTAATTTTACATAAATCTCTGTAATTTTACACAACGCTCTGTAATTTTATACAAAGCTTTGTAATTTTACACAAGGCTTTGTAACTTTGCACAAAGCGCTGTACTTTTACATAAATCTCTGTAATTTTATACAGGACCTTTGTAATTTTACCCAAAGCTCTGTAATTTTATACAAAGCTTTGTAATTTTACACCAAGCTCTGTAATTTTACACAAAGCGCTGTACTTTTACACAAAGCTCTGTAATTTTACACGAAATTTTGTAGTTTTGTGCACCAAACTTATTTTTAGACTCTGAAAGTGACACTGTTAATAAATAAAATATTCCCGATTCGTTAAATGTTAAACATAACTTCCTACAAGTTTTTGGTGCTAGAAACTCCTATCCAGAAATAAAAGCCACGGTAGGATGACGGACACTGTTATGCAAAACATGACACTCATGCTGGTCGAGATGATGTTTGAATTTGGTTCCTGACAAAATTGTTCTTCGAATTCGTGTTCGCTTCTTTGGAATTCTTTTACGTCAACTTCATAACGGAATTTCACTCTGAAATAAATAAAAAGTTATTGTATTTTTTGTAAAGGTGCTTAAATTACATATAGGACATTTTCTGGTGGCAGGTAGTCCACCCTTTTTGGTCCGCAATTTGGATCAGCCGTCCCGTGATTTGTTTATGTAAGTTTCTCTGATAAAAATATCGATTTAACATTTAAAAAACTGTACCTTGCTGTTTCTGATGAATCCCTGCGCCAAAAAAGTGGTCCAGAATCCTTCCTGTCCAATATCCACTGTGGTTCCTTCAAACACAAATGTTCAACTTCCATTACACTTAGTTTCGACGAATAAATATCAAGTTCTGACTTGTTTTTTGTTTATTCACTGCTGAGTTAGTTTCCCAGTATATGAAAATATTTTGCAATTATATCCACTTTCAAATATCTGCTTTGTTAGCACAATATAGATGATTAGATAACGATTAGCGGGATATTTATTGTCCTAGATTCGGAATTTGAACCTTGACACTGATCTCGCAGATAGCAAATCTGAAAAAAAATACAAATTGTAAAATAAATTTTTTCAGTCATTTTTTTATGTGGCAGTATTTTTTTGCCTTTTTTTAACAATATTTGTTTTTGGAGCAAATTTTTTTTCACAAAATTCTCTTTAGCGTAAATTTTTTTGTGCGGCTGATTTTTTATGCAGCCAAATTTTTTATGCGTCCGAATTTTTTTTGCCTTTTTTTAACAAAATTTGTTTTTGGAGCAAATTTTTTGTGCGGCAGAAAATTTTGCTGTTAATTTTTTTAAGATGTTCTATAACATTTTTTTAAATAAAATTATTTTTTTGCATTTTTTAACATAATTTGTTTTTTGAGCAAATTTGTTGCCTCAAAATTCTCTTTAGCGTAAATTTTTTTGTGGGGCAGATTTTTATGCAGCCAAATTTTTTGTGCGGTCGAATTTTTTATGCGTCCGAATTTTTTTTTGCCTTTTTTTAACAAAATTTGTTTTTGAAGCAAATTTTTGTTCACAAAATTCTTTTCAGCGTAAATTTATTTGTCTGGCAGATTTTTTTATGCGGTCGAATTTTTTATGCGTCCGAATTTTTTTGGCCTTTTTTTAACAAAATTCGTTTTTGGAGCAAATTTTTTGTGCGGCAGAAATTTTTTCTGTTAATTTTTTTAACAAGACGTTCCATAACTTTTTGTTTAAATAAAATTATTTTTTTACGCGGCAGAATTGTTTGCCTTTTTTTAACAAAATTTGTTTTTGGAGCAAAGTTTTTACACGTACGTACGTACGTACATTTTTTTGTGCGGCAGATTTTTTATACAGCCGAATTTTTTTGTGCGTTCGAATTTTTTATGCGGCCGAATGTTTTGTGCAGCAAAATTTTTTTGCCTTTTTTTTAACAAAATTTGTTTTTGGAACAAATTTTTTTAAAAAAAATTCTCTTTAGTGTAAATTTTTTTGTGCGGCAGATTTTTTTATGCATCCGAATTTTTTGTGCGGTCAAATTTTTTATGCGGCGGAATTTTTTTGCATTTTTTAACGAAATTTGTTTTCGGAGCAAATTTTTTGTGCGGCAAATTTTTTTGCGGCGATGTTTTTTGCGGCAGAAAATTTTTCTGTTAATTTTTTTAACAAAACAACTTTTTTCAAAATATTACAAAAACTATGAAGACGATAAAATTGATAATAAATTCACAAAGCTCTCAACAATCCAACATTAGAAAATGTCAACAAGAACAGCACCGCGTCAATACACAACTACTCCTTGGCCTACACGCCCCAACATGTTGTATTGTTGAGAGCATTGTGAATTTTTTTGTAAAAATTTTTATGCTACATTTTTTTTCAAAGTTTCCTTTCATTTTTTCGTCAAAATGTTTTTGTCAAAAATACAAAGAAAGTATAATAAATTTTCAGGATCCACTATTTCTTACCTAAAAAATATTTCACCCTTAATTTCACTTTTATATAAATCACTTTCAATATGTCCTATTTTTTCACTATTTTTCTAACCGCGGTTTTTACAAATATCGACTAAAGTCTCGTCGTTCAATCACCGCCGGCTGGTTGTAATTTTCAACTAACCATACCTACGAAACAAATCAGTCTTGTCGGGCCCACTTTATCTAATTATATCGAACTCTCGTGAAAATATCTAGTTGTTGATTGAAGCAATTGGCATTGGTCAAAATAGTGACAATTTCTGAATGAATTTAAAAAAAAATATATAGTTTTCTTGGCACCTCAGTTAACTCGATTGTATTCAAAAAATATTTACCGGTACAATCTATTTATTACGAATATTAGTATGTAAATATGGTTTGAATAAAAATATTTTGCTTTTAAATATTATGACAGTGTTTAATGAAGTTTAATCAAGATTAAAAGCAACAAAAAACGCGGTACAAATAACACACAGGATGTTGTGATATTTGAGAATACTTTTGTCTGTATAAAGGTACCTGGCGATCTCATAGCACGTACTTACACCAGTCACCAGTTCGACTTAAGTCTGTCATAGAAAAAACTTCGAAATAACATTAGAAATAAATGTGGTTATATTTATATCCAAATGTCACGGCCGTCAGCTGATTCAGGTCAGTGTCTGGTTGGTTCTTCAACAAGCAACAAAAACTATTCTTTAAAAAATTATTCAATGATTTCCCTCTCGTGATTTGCTGTTACAACGCTCCTGTCAAAAACCCACATTTTCGTAATAATAATCCGAACAAAATAGACCAAAATCGATTTAATAGTTGCGAAAAATAATTCTGGATACAAATCCGAAAATAGATACAAGGTGGGCGAACTTTTAAGTATTTACATGATTATTATTTCCGTTTCCAAAAGTTCGAGAAGGTTTATTCGAAATACGAAAAAATACGTTCTACTTAAAATGGAAAACAATAAAAAGTTGTTGACTGTGGATTTATATTCGTTTATCGCTTTTCTGAAATAATCTCCGCACGTGTAATTGAAATGTTTCGTATGAAAAATTATTGGTAATAAATTAAATGTTTTTATCTAAAATATGTATAAAGCGTGCACATCATTAAACTTGATTTTGTACACATTTAGACTTGTAACAAGCTAGTTAAAAATTCAATTTCAATACCCAATTAGAGATCACATACGAACGGCAGAAAGTTACATTGGAGAGCCATTGTCAGCGATCCTTAAACATACTTAACCCTTTCAATCCAATCAACGCGCCTAGCGCGATGTGTTAGATTTCACCCATGTGTCAGCAAAGTGGCTACCGTAAGTTATCTAATTGTCAAGGGAACTATAATAGGGCCACCCTTTTTACATATCTATCTATCTACAGTGCAAAAATACACTCTCTCTGAAACCACTGTTTCCAACCCTAAGTTATTTCCTTGAAGAAGAAATAATTTCTTTAATTGTTAGACCTAAGTTTTTTGAGTAACAGATTCAAAATTTTGCATTTTTGTAGGTTGAATCTAAGAAAACATACCCCAATTCATTAATTCATTACCTATTTAAAACATTGGATGGTTTTGGTCACCTAATTTTTATATTCTGCACGCCACTGGCCACTGGCTACTAAGAATGCATAAACGATTTATTTATTCGATGGCAATATCTTTTGGTAAACGTATTTTGCTATGTTGCCAAAGTTTGGAAAAAATTTATATTTAGGCACGCCTACTTTTGCTGTATTTATAGAGTAATATTCAAAACACAAACAAAATTGAACTATCAATAACAGTAGAAAACTTTGTTTGTAATCAGTGGAAGTTGATATTAAACAATAAAGATAATTACACATTTATTAGGGTCACTAACATTTAATAATATAGAAAATATTTCTTTTACGACTTATTTGTGAATTTCTTTGATAAAATTCTATGTTTGAGAGTAAATATTTTGAGTTTCGACTTCGATATCTGGACTTCAAACAAAATTTGTAAAATCAAATGGTCATTTGAGGGATTAAAAGTGTCAGTTTTCCTCCACGTGATATTTAAAACGCCGTGTTGATTTAAATATTGTTTGCTATGTACAAAGTATGTCGTGTGATTCTATATTCGAAAAAAAAAATATTCATTGTTCAACAATTATTGTTAATTCATTTAAATAAACATCGGGTACGATAATTTAAATAAAAAATGGTTTGATTACGCAATAGAAATAACTTAGATCATATATAAATGCGTAAATAAACATTGACACGTTTTAAAATTAATTTGAATTGTGCAATCAAAATTGTTACTTAGTTCTTATTATTTGTTTAAATGAATGTTGAGATATTTTAAGTAGAAAATTTTATCTTTTACAAAACAGCGTTCTTTATAAGCAATAAAAAACATTCGTTACTAGTTTCGGTCTTGCAAAAATCATCATCATGTCTAGAAAATAGATCACAATCAAATTTAGCAACAAAAATAAATATTTTGCTTTGAAAAAATTACAGCTTATTTAAAACACAAAAAAGAACGTTTTCACCAAGTTTCATAAAGAAAAAATTATTTTTGCGGGAGATAAAAATTAAAAATGAAAAAAAAACGGTTTTTAGCGTTTCTGTCGATAATTTTGAGGTTATGCTGAAAAATGATTAATACAAAAGACTTAGAATTTTTAATTATCTACAACTTTTATATAAGACTTTTTTCAATTTGATGCATATTTAAGCCACAAATCGTAAAAAAAACAATATCCAACCTTCAACACGTATATATACCTACCCCCACCCCCTTTCCGGAAGTTTAACTCAGTCGTGTTGATTTATCTTAACTTAGATATAATTTACCCAAAAATCTGCGACCATCCACATACTGATAAGAATTTTTTTTGTTTCAAAAATGATTATATTTCACCTACCGATTTGGTTATATTAAACGATTAAATATATTCAAGGTGAGTAAAACAGTAAGGAATTTTAATTTATTAGATTCGACATCCTAAGACCGGTTTCTGTCTTTCGACTTCATCAGTTAGGCTTTTCGAATCCAATAAATAAAATTCCAAACTCGTACAAGTCAATAGCTATATCCGCTATAAGATAACATTTTTAGATGTGCTACCATCTATGGTAAGAAGAGAGTATTGACATTAAATTTTGACTGAATCTAGTCAAGATGTCACTCTCTTCTTTTTTATCCCTTTCAGAGATTAATACTAAGTGAGTAAACCAGTAAGGAATTTTAATTTATTAGATTCGACATCCTAAGACCGGTTTCTGTCTTTCGACTTCATCAGTTAGGCTTTTCGAATCCAATAAATAAAATTCCAAACTATATATCCGCTATATCCGCTATAAGATAACATTTTTAGATGTGCTACCATCTATGGTAAGAAGAGAGTATTGACATTAAATTTTGACTGAATCTAGTCAAGATGTCACTCTCTTCTTTTTTATCCCTTTCAGAGATTAATACTAAGTGAGTAAACCAGTAAGGAATTTTAATTTATTAGATTCGACATCCTAAGACCGGTTTCTGTCTTTCGACTTCATCAGTTAGGCTTTTCGAATCCAATAAATAAAATTCCAAACTATATATCCGCTATATCCGCTATAAGATAACATTTTTAGATGTGCTACCATCTATGGTAAGAAGAGAGTATTGACATTAAATTTTGACTGAATCTAGTCAAGATGTCACTCTCTTCTTTTTTATCCCTTTCAGAGATTAATACTAAGTGAGTAAACCAGTAAGGAATTTTAATTTATTAGATTCGACATCCTAAGACCGGTTTCTGTCTTTCGACTTCATCAGTTAGGCTTTTCGAATCCAATAAATAAAATTCCAAACTATATATCCGCTATAAGATAACATTTTTAGATGTGCTACCATCTATGGTAAGAAGAGAGTATTGACATTAAATTTTGACTGAATCTAGTCAAGATGTCACTCTCTTCTTTTTTATCCCTTTCAGAGATTAATACTAAGTGAGTAAACCAGTAAGGAATTTTAATTTATTAGATTCGACATCCTAAGACCGGTTTCTGTCTTTCGACTTCATCAGTTAGGCTTTTCGAATCCAATAAATAAAATTCCAAACTCGTACAAGTCAATAGCTATATCCGCTATAAGATAACATTTTTAGATGTGCTACCATCTATGGTAAGAAGAGAGTATTGACATTAAATTTTGACTGAATCTAGTCAAGATGTCACTCTCTTCTTTTTTATCCCTTTCAGAGATTAATACTAAGTGAGTAAACCACTTAGTATTAATCTCTGAAAGGGATAAAAAAGAAGAGAGTGACATCTTGACTAGATTCAGTCAAAATTTAATGTCAATACTCTCTTCTTACCATAGATGGTAGCACATCTAAAAATATTCAAGGTGAATTTAATTAACCTCTAAATTATTTTCGGGTCAACGAACACAATGATAATGAAAGTTCTACATAATTATTTTAATAAAAATTGTTTATAAGTACTCCAGATGTACCACTAGAGATATTATCGCGGTATATAAAGTATAATATAAATAAATAATTATATAACATCCAAATCGACAGGTTGCAAAATTGAATAAACGTTTATTGTGCAGTATAAATGGAGGTTACAATTTTTGCGTGAAAAAATTTTTACTTAAAATTTTCGATAAATAACTTTGTAGCAACGAATCAAATTGAAGGATCTCCGATATAGATTGAATTCAAGAATCTGTAGACTCCGAGAATGTCCGAAACAATACAAAAAATGAAAAATGGTACCGCAAAACTCAAAAAAGTATCGTCAAGAGTTTTCAACAGAAAAAATAGACAATCCTGGGAAGGGAAAAACTAGAAAGCAAAAATAAGTGCAACGTCTAAAAATTCTGATAGAAAATCCATTCACATCTGATGTGGTACAATTTCTTTTTCTCCCTTTATCAGTGACTATTTCCCCCGTCTTAATTTCCACCAATACAAATGGTTTCTAGATTTTTTATTTATTTAGCTTATGGCGTATACAAACATACATAGAAAAATACATAAAAAAAATAAAACACAGCACATGTATAAAAACAGACAAAATTACTTGTAGGTATTATCACAGCTCCATATCTAGTTGGTTAAAAAAAGTCAGAAGTTGTACCAGAAAATTCCATTGTCGGACATTCGTAGGTAATGTGATGAATTGTTTGAGAAGCAGCACCGCAATCGCATTCTGGACTTAGGCCCATTCCCCACTTGAACAAAGCCGATCCACTTCTGCCATGGCCAGTCCGGATCCTGTTTAATCGAACCCAGATTTTACGGGGCATGTTGAAACCCTGTGGTGGATTATACGGATCTAGCAAGGAGTGCCAAGCGTGACTAACTTTGCTCTGCCAACTCAATATCCACTCGTTATGTCCGTTAAAGTTGTTGGTTATAAGCTGTTGGGCTGTTTTGACAGTTGGATTCCTAGACTTTCTTCAAGTCTAGTAGGGAAGCTCGTAATGCGAAACGAAGGAATTTGCAGATGTGCGCCAATAAAAGGAAATCGAGCTCTGCTTTATTAAAATTAGAAGAATACTCCGCAATGGTTTTATTATGGAACGAAGACACTCCGACAGGACTCCAGCGAAAATTTTACCATATCGCTTCAGTAGAACTTGCCTGGAGAGGTGGAGAAACAGTCAATTCTAGTAAAATTAAATTTCTTGGTCTGATCATTGACGAAAAGCTATCATGGCATGAGCACATTGAGTATATACCCCAAAAAATTGCGGGACCAGTGGGTGTTCTCCGGAGATTAAGTTATACTGTGCCAAAATATTTATTAAGATCAGTTTACTTCTCCCTAGTGCATTCCCATCTGGAATACCTAATGATCATTTGGAGCTCAACACCATTGAAAACACTACGGAATAAGGCCATCAAAAATCTGTATAAATTACCAATGAGATTTACAACATCAGATATGTTCAACAAATACAATATTAGATCCCTGGAGAGCCTTTATGTGGTGAAAGTGAATGAATTCATTCATCAAGCACTAAATCATGTAAGACACACTCAAATAGAGTTCCTTATGAGGCATGAAAGTCACCCATACGAAACTCGACAATGCAGATATATTTCTTTACCACAAGTGTGTTCACGTCATGGCCTGAATTCACTGTTATATAAAGGAGCAGTAGAATATAACAAACTCCCCTTCAATATCAAGAAATTGGAACATCATGGAACAAAGAACAATCAAGTGGATGGTACCGGGTGGCCAAATAAGCGAGGTAAGCGGCTGTATCTCAGGACCTGCTCATCTGACAACAATGGAATTTTTTTTATTACTATAAATGTGGCCATAAAAAACTCTGGAAATTACTTTCGAGTTCCTAGGATGGCCGCTAGGGGGCGTATTTGGTATAATCGTTCATAAAAGCTTAATTTTCTCGCTTAAAGTCCCAATGAAGTGGGTCTGAAAATATTGTCATGGCAATCTACGATCATTGTTGAATAAAAAACCTTGCATCAATTTTTTTTGACAGCTGTTAAATAAAGTGGTGGGGGAAGGTTTTACCATGAATAAGAAAAATGCTTGTAGTGTCAGTTTGGCTTGGCCGATTTTACTGAAAAAAATTTTGATTAAAAGAGCATTTTTGGAAGTATTTTTCTATAAAAATGAAACAACAATTTATTTTTATAGTGAAAACCGCAAAACGATATCTCTATTTGTAACGAAGTTATTAACAAAAATGTTTCAAATTTTCTTAAGGCACCGGAAGCGCGTCCTCAGGCGCATTGTTCGTCCCATGAACGTATTAAAAATAGTCAGTTTTTATTATTTTTAAGTGTGTGAAAGGTCCGCTAGGGGGATTTAATATTTTATATTTTACTACATTGTTAGTAGGCTTTGGAAACAAAAACTTGTTGGTAAGCAAACATTGGGTTTAAACGTCAAAACGATCATTTTACATTTTGGTTGTCATTTAACTCAATTCAAAATGCCTTTTACTAATGACGAGGCTGTTGATTTATTAGCTGTTTATACCAAAATGTAAAATGATCGTTTTGACGTTTAAACCCAATGTTTGCTTACCAACAGGTTTTTGTTTCCAAAGCCTACTAACAATGTAGTAAAATGATTTTATTTCTTAACAACATCTCCGGCAAAAATATCAAATTATTAAATATAAAATATTAAATCCCCTTGGCGGACATTTTACAAACTTAAAAATAATAAAAACTGACTATTTTTAATACGTTCATGGCCCATTTGATTATGATTACTCGTTTATGGGACGAACAATGCGCCTGAGGACGCGCTTCCGGTGCCTTAAGAAAATTTGAAACATTTTTGTTAATAACTTCGTTATAAATAGAGATATCGTTTTGCGGTTTTCACTATTTTTTTTAGTTTAATGCTCTACTTATTTTCGTAAGAAAAAATATATGATTTCATTTAACTTTTTAGAGATATTTCTCGCAGAACAATGGAAAAATAAATTGTTGTTTCATTTTTATAGAAAAATACTTCCAAAAATGCTCTTTTAATCAAAATTTTTTTCAGTAAAATCGGCCAAGCCAAACTGACACTACAAGCATTTTTCTTTTTCATGGTAAAACCTTCCCCCACCATTTTATTTAACAGCTGTCAAAAAAATTGAGGTTTTTTATTCAACAATGATCGTAGATTGCCATGACAATATTTTCAGACCCACTTAATTGGGACTTTAAGCGAGAAAATTAAGCTTTTATGAACGATTATACCAAATATGCCCCCTAGCGGCCATCCTAGGAACTCGAAAGTAATTTCCAGAGTTTTTTATGGCCACATTTATAGTAATAAAAAAAATTCCATTGTTGTCAGATGAGCAGGTCCTGAGATACAGCCGCTTACCTCGCTTATTTGGCCTCCCGGTACAAAAACCCTCCAGTGGGAAAAAACGAACTTTTGAAATGGACTAAAGAAGCAGCAGAGAAGGCAGGATTAAATACGAAAGAAATAAAAATAACAAACCACTCTATGCGGCCGACAGCAGTCGGTAGCCTGGCTGAAGGAGGGGTTGGTGAACAACAATTAATTAAAATTACTGGCCACAGTTCAGCCGACTCCATTAAGCCCTATCTGCAAATGGATAATGAGCATTATCCCAACATCATAAACACCCTTAGAAGTAACGCCTCAGAACCTCCACCTAAAAAACAGGAAACAGAAGATCCTGCAGCCACTCCTCGAGCTTCTCACTCTACAGCTGGACCCATCAACAACATTAATCATTTACCTACACCCATAGTTATCAATGAGTTAACAAAGATTTCAAACAATACTCCTACTGTGTACCAAAATTGCAATTTATATTTTAATTGTACCATAAATAATTAAGTTTGTAGTATTTTGTGATTAAATAAATCACCTGTTTTTCAGTTTTCAAATTAATACCTACATATTTATTATGTATGCATAATATAATAGGTAGTACGTTCTGTAAGCTATGCAGAATAATCTGTTACTCATGAAATAGTCTTGTCAAATACCATTCGGGCATCTAATTTTTGCTTTCCTAATTTTTGTTCATGCTTCTTATTAAAATATTACTTAGCAACGTGTTTTTTCGATTTTTTTTCGAAGAAATTAGATGCCCTTTTGATATTACTTACGATAAATAATCTACTATACGAATTATTCCTAGGGGATGTTTTGAATATGATAATTTGACAGCCAGATGAAGAATGAAGAAAGAAAAGTTTTTTATTGAAGCTACAATTTATGAATCTCAAATGTGTTTAAATGGGTTTGAACTTACTTGAGTCCACCTTACCACAGTATGGGACCCGATTTATCACTTTAATAAAAAAATATGTCAAAGATCTCACAAATAATTATAGAACAAAGTTCACCACTTGTACCTTTCACGTAAAAAATAGATATGGACTTAGGATACAACAATCTCTTTAGTAGATGAGTAGCATCTTATCTGGAATATTTTTACCTTATAAAATTTCCTAAATATCCAGCAGGATTTTTAAACACACAAATCACAAAAAATCACATCGAACAATACGAGATTTAAACCTCACATTATAAAATCCACGTGGTAATAAGAATCTAGTATCTGGTATTATATAATTAGGTACAAAAAAAAGATTGCAGGTTTTTTGCTTTAATTATAAATAAATTTAGAAATGATTAAATAATTATAGGTTATCTGAATTAGAATATTTCAAAACCAGATTTTCGTTCGTCTAAAAATACATTTTTTTGTTTGGTGATAAAGTTTAAAGACTTAAAATTATATTAACAGTTCTAGATCTGCCTAGAAGAATATAAATTTAAACAAAGTTCTACAAATAAAATACATCAACACATTTAAGATCTAGTTGTCAACGTTTCATCTATTAGTTCAAAGACATCATCAGGACTTTTGCCCATCTAAAAATAAATCCAGTAGAATTATTGTGTTTTCTGAACTAATATGAATAATAATAGTTTTAGAATTAATGCATACATTATTTTGAGACTTTGTAAATATTATTTTATACATTTATGCATTGATTATTGTTAATAATTGAGCTCTTTAATGGGAATGTTTAGTGTTACCTTTTTTAACATTACGTTTTGTATAAGTAATAATATATGTAGCTATAAATCTAGTAATCGTATCGTCAAAACAAAACACTCGTACGAATAAAATTTTAATAGGAACATTTGGGTCAATGACAATGTGAAATGTGCCAAACGATGTCTGAGTCGTTTGAGATATAAATAAACTTTCTTTAGACTTGTTCTGGTATTATAGACCAGGCCAAATCATTTTTGCAGGTGGATGGTCGGAAAATTTAACGATTTGTAGCTGAAATATGCATCCTATCGAAAAAAAGCTTAATATAAAAGTTGTAGATAATTAAAAAATCTAAAACTTTTGTAATAATCATTTTTCAACATAACCTCAAAATTATCGAGAAAAACGCTAATAACCGATTTAAGAATCTAATACAATTTCTATTTTGCTTTTATAAAATTCACTTCCGTTTGCAATTTGTAAAATACTTAATTGTCTACTTAAAACTATTAGACACAAAATATTTTACAGATATTAAAAATGAATTAACGCATTTATGAATATATAATTAAAAGGTATAATCATTTTAAGCAAGGAATTCAAATTAGCTCATACTTATCATTAGCATCAAAACGATTTTGAATACAAGTCAAAACTAATACCAGGTAACTGTCAAAAAACTAGCGTATCTGTCAATAACGTATCTGTCATTTGTCAATGACGTATCCGACATCTGTCAAACGACATATTTGTCATCTGTCAACGTCAACATTCCCGGATACGCTAACGTATCTGGCATTTGTCAGTGACGCATCTGACATCTGTCAACAATATACTTGTTGTCTGTCAACATTCACGGACATGCGGAGAATAACGTATCTGGCATTTGTCAGTGACGTATCTGACATCTGTCAACAATATATTTGTCAATAACGTATCTGGCATTTGTCAATGACATATCCGGCATCTGTCAAACGACATATTTGTCATCTGTCACCGTCAACATTCCAGGATACGCGGAGAGTAACGTATCTGGCATTTGTCAGTGACGTATCTGGCATCTATCAAACGACATATTTGTCGTCTGTCAACACTCCGGGACATGCGTAGAATAACGTATCTGGCATTCGTCAGTGACGTATCTGACATCTGTCAAACGACATATTTGTCGTCTGTCAACATTCCCGGACATGCGTAGAATAACGTATCTGGCATTTTTCGGTGACGTATCTGACATCTGTCAAACGACATATTTGTCGTCTGTCAACATTCCCGGGCGTGCATAGAGACGGATATTTTTCTATGTAAGAGGGGATAACTTAAGCGCCAATCTAGTAAGTCACGTAAACGCTAGAGGGCGCTGTTTGCTTTTTAGAAATCTAGTTTTCGCCCTGAAAATATTATATTGAAGTATGCAGCTTTCGCCATGGATTAAAGGGGATGATATATATTAGAAAATGTGTAAATGTTATGTCTTATTCGTGAAATATCACTCTGGTGATAAATATTTTTTAAACTGATAAAAAACTGTCATGAAAATCACATAATAACGTGGATGACAACTATTTTCACTATCTAACGAAACACTCTGTATAGTATAAAAGACTTGTAACATAAATATCACAATAAACAGTTGTTTTAAACAATTTAACATTAAAAAATCTTACCTTGAACGAGTCGATATAATTATTTACACAATTAAATAGCAACGTTTATGGACACTAAAATGGCAAGTGCGATAAACATTAAAACACTATAAGTAACATTTGCGCTTTCTACCATGTAACAGTTTCAAAACATCGCATGCGTATTTGACTCTTGATTGACGGGAATTGACCTGCCGGGGCGTAATCATAATTTCTTGTTCGTTTTTATCACATTCTCCTATTTGAAGGAAATACACGTTAGTAAAATGTGTCAAAAAGTTCCATTATGCTATTTAGGGATCGATAATGTTAATGCGTTTACAGATAAATCTCGGGAAGTGTACAGGGTGTCACTAAAAATTAATACGATATATGAGTCAACACGTATTGGAAATATGTAGGAAATCGCGAATAAATCCAATGTTTTATACTACAAAACAAAAAAATTAGTTCAGTAAATTACAGATTGTTTATTTAAAAAATAAACTACGCATCTTTGTGCCACCCTGTATGCACCCCATAAATTTTTAAATGCACATCTCTTAAGCCTATTTTCAACCATCCCAAAATTTAAATTTCGATATATTACACAGTACCGCCATCTACAATAATTTTACGGTAATAAACAAGCACTTTTTAAAATATATAAGCACCATCTGTTGGAGAGTAACTATAGCTCAATGGTTCAAGTAAAAGAATCCGTTCTTCCTTACAGTTTTCTATCAGTGCATTTTCATTTATTCCAATGCCAACGGATAGATGTCGCAGCATGTGGTAAATTGTATTTATGGACTCCATTATTGTATCTATACGTACAGGGAGTCCCAGAAGTATTTTTGGAAAACTATAAGGGGTGAAAATAGTGCTAGTTAACTTCAACCCCAACCAAAGGTATTTTCAGGAATACAGCAGGTTGAGTTACTGAAAGTATGCATATAGAAAACATTTTTTTAATTTATCTCAAATATTCTGGAAATAATCATCCCCTTACACACCCACATCTACGCGTATGTGGTAATTGTTGATTCTATAGGATACTGGCAGACTTGTTGACGCTCTCCATTTTTATTTTTGCTATAGTGTATAGAGTTTATTTAACACGCTTGAAATTAAGCTGACAAGGCCAAGGCCATCTAGTATTTTGCAGAGTGTTTGTTCATTACTATCGTCATTAATTCAGAATCTACCGAATTGGTTCAAGTGGAATTCCTAAAAAAAAAATCACCAGCTGTGTTTAATTACACTTCTTCCAACAGATGAATATTTGTCCGAGAAGATGTGAAAAAATTCTAGCAATAATTATTAGTTTCATTAGAGCGAGATGTTTGTTTTTCGGGTGTAAATATAAAACAAATATATTTAAAAAAATCAATATACGGGGTATTTAATTGGGAGACTGATATACAATGCGTCAAATAAATAAAATTATTATTAAACTACTATTTTATGATCTGTTTGTTTCTATGCCGGTGTTTACGTACCCGGTGAAGCGGAGTTAGTATGCAGCTTATAAATTATAATTCTTTAATTAATATTCTTTCGAAGACCGACTTTTTTAATTGCTACTGTTTGAAATTTAAATTCATTTACATCGCAGACACTCGTGTCTGATTTATGAATAATAGAAAAAAAAATTGTATGCAATAAAATATGCAAAATTAAAATTCAACCTCCAAAAAAATTGTTATGTCATAAAAGTAAATATTTACGTTAACATTTAATGTCTGCCCACCGGTTTGTTAATTTACTTGAAAAAGGAAATTCAATAATTTTTATTCAAATCACCTATGAAACATTAGGAATTGTTTGACGATGGCATTGTGTGTAAAAAAGTTATCAGTCCTTGGCGATTTTTTTATTTATTCAATTTTTATTGCTCGGGTGACACGGTTAACTTGAAACGTCTAATTTTAAATATCGTGTAAACTGCTCTAACACCGTTTTTTTATTTCGTTTTATTATGTTTATTTCTTAAGTATGTTTTTAAAGTCAAACAAAAGATAGGAGAAGTTCAAGAGGATAGCAAACGAGTAAGGAATTTAATTTTGTAAGTGGGGTGACTTGATTCAGCTGTTTAAAATAAAAAATAAAAAAATAAAAAAATAAAAAATAAAAAAATAAAAAAATAAAAAAATAAAAAAATAAAAAAATAAAAAAATAAAAAAATAAAAAAATAAAAAAATAAAAAAATAAAAAAATAAAAAAATAAAAAAATAAAAAAATAAAAAAATAAAAAAATAAAAAAATAAAAAAATAAAAAAATAAAAAAATAAAAAAATAAAAAAATAAAAAATAAAAAAAATAAAAAAATAAAAAAATAAAAAAATAAAAAAATAAAAAAATAAAAAAATAAAAAAATAAAAAAATAAAAAAATAAAAAAATAAAAAAATAAAAAAATAAAAAAAAAAAAAAAAAAATAAAAAAATAAAAAAAAATATATGTAAAAAAAAATAAAATTAAAAAAATTGAAAAAAATTAAAAAAGTAAATAAATTTGTGCAAAAATCTTTTAAAAACCAGTATGACTCCAAAGTTATATAAAAGTCTGAGTTTTTCACCTATTCATAAATTTGAAAGTGGGACCCGTGGGGCAAAAATCATTTATAAAATAAAAAAAATATAAAAAAAAATAGAAAATACACATACTGCTAAAATTTTTTTATTTCAAAAATGATTGGCCATGGTATATTCGTACTAATTTTAAAGTAACCTTACTCCTGTCCCATTGTTTTTTTAAACTGCCCGTACAAAATTTTCCGGTTTATTTTGTCAGGAACGTCAGACGAGTTGAGCGATTTTCCAATTGGGAAACCGGCTGACAAAAAGCTTTCGTTCCATAACAGTTTCTTTATACGTTCGCATGGTCCCGGAACGTCATTGCGAAATAAATTTAGGATTCAAAACACGTCTCTCAGATTGTGTCACAAGCGTTCTGTTCCTGCAAAATGATTGCCATTTACTGGCAGCCCGCGCTTCCCCCCCATCCCCGCCTCTTCCTCTAAAGATAATTTTATTATGATGTGGAAAAAAAGAACCAGCCGAACTGGAAAGATATTGATGAACTCGTGCCTTTTTTTTTCAGTTGACCTTTTTAGTATGGTGGCTCCAGATCGGAATTTCTTTTATAACGGATCAAAATATTATTTAAAAATGGTGTTGATATCTGTAGAAATCCTCAATATCAGGAACGCGCTACCCCTTTTTTCGTTCAAAATCTTTATTGGGGCCTATATAGCCTTGAGCCAAAATTTCTTTTAATAATAATGTAATAATGTTAATAATAATGTAATAATTTCTTTTACGATGGACCAAAATATTATTTAAATATAGTCTTGATATCTTGATGATAATTTATTGGTGCCTATAGGGGCTTGAGACAAAATTCCTTTTAATAATAATGTACGCCGGTCAATTCACCCCCCTACGAGCGCCATAAAGAATATCCTTAGAGGTTAAGTGTGTCGCAATCGTGTATATTATGTATACTGGGTGATTCATTAATCGGGGGACTAAAAAAGAGAAAGAGAAAGAAAGAAAAATCTTTAGCATTATGCCCCCTCACTAAAACATCGGTTTACTTTATTATGAATGTGAATTTTATGATATTGCGTGGGATAATATATTTTTTGGCTTTGTTTGATGAAAGGGCCTTTTTGAAAGGGACATTTTTTTTAACTTACTAATCAAAAAAGCAAAAAGGAAACGAATGATTTTACTTTTAAGGGCACGGGGTCCTTTTAAGTTCGTAATAGAATAAAGAAAATACTGAGGATATATAATTTTGTTATTTGAAACTTTTGGTAAAAAAAGGAACTTGGTGAAAAGAACGTACGACAGGCGTGACAGGTTTACTTACATAAGAGTGGTTGGCTATACTACACCGCCATAAAGTGCAAACTTTTATATTGACTTTATATATTTTTTTGGATTAAATTGTAATTGCAGGTTATTTATGATGTGTGTTAAATAATTTTATAAAAAGTCTTAATTTCAGTAATTATTGATGTAAGTTAACAGTTGTGCAATTTTTAGTTAATGAGCTAAAATTTCCAGAACTAATTAAAACATTTTAACTTTGTACCGTAGGACGATTTTTAAATTTTAATTAACAATTTTTTCTGTAAAAATTATCGAAACTATTTAAAGATAACGGTCATGGAAACAGTGGAAGGTCTATAAAAAATAAACTTTTTATCTAAAAATAGTAGATAATGTACGCGAAGGTAATTATTTTAATTTGTTTTTCATCTATTTACACTCGAGTTACAACGACCGTAGAATGGCCTAATATTTTGTATGTTAGGTATATCGGGTGAAAATGACACTAAGCCTCACTAAGGCCTATATCTCCTTCACTTTTCAACCGATTTGAATAAAATTTGGTACATAGATATGAGACACCATTTTGGATTGACAAACGTATAAAAACAAAATGGCCGACTTCCGGTTTCGCCAGAAATGTCACCAACTTCGATGTTTTAAATGGAACACCCTATATATTTGATATTTTTTGGATTCTATGGCTCAAATTACATACGACAGTGTTTTTTTATTTTTCAATAATTAAATTCTTTATCGAATGGCAAGATGGCCCTCGGTGGGTAGCATTTGAAAAAAACGATTTATTCGTTAAAAATGAATTCAGAAAATTTAAATTCCTGCTGTAGAATTTGCTATTGATCTTATCGATGAAATGACGATTACTAGGAATTACTGATATCAATTAGACTAGATTTTGACCTGTGCTAAAAAAATCTGAGAATTTGAATTTTTTATTGAAAAATAAAAAATTTGTTCCATTTAAAAAATCGAAGTTGGTGACATTTCAGGCGAAACCGGAAGTCGGCCATTTTGTTTTTATACGTCTGTCAATCCAAAATGGTGTCTCATATCTATGTACCAAATTTTCTTCAAATCGGTTAAAAAGTATCTCATTGTCACCCGGTATATCAAGTTAGAAATTTAATTTATTCTATTCTTTTACCCAAGACCGGTTTTTGCAGTTGGGCTTCATATAAATAGGTTCATAACTTAACAGCTAGAATTAATGCAACTTGATCATGTATCAGTGTTTTTTTTTTCATTTTTTTTTTAATATTTATATTAATACTGAGCTCTGTGATGAAATTATTTGCTTTTTTTATTTTTTATTTGCTTTTTCTTTTGTTTTTTTAATTTTTTTCCTTTTTTTTTTATTTTTTTTTCAATTTTTGGATATTTTTCTAATATTTATATTAATACTGATCTCAGTGGTGTAATCATTTGCTTTTTTAATTTTTATTTTTTATTTGTTTTTTTATTTTGTTTTTCATTTTTATTTTTTTCTCAGTGATGCAATCATTTCCTTTTTTTAAATTTATTTTTTATTTGCTTTTTTGTATTTTTGTATTTTTATCATTTTTTTTACATTTTTTGATGTTTTGTTAATTTTTATTTTTTTATTTCCTTTCTTTTATTTTTTTAAAAAAATTATTTTATTTTTTTGTTTTTTTAATATTTATATTAGTAGGACTGATATTAGTGGGGAAATCATTTGCTTTTTTTAAATTTTTATTTTTTTTGCTTTTATTTATTTGTTTTTTTTTATTTTTTTCATTTTTTGATATTTTTGAAATTTTTATATTAATACTGATCTCAGTAGTGCAATCATTTGCTTTTTTCTTAATATTTATTTTTTTTTAAGTATTTAATTTTCAGTTTAAATTGTCGGTTATATAAGTATTATTGTGAATTAAATTTTTTAATAGTACTTACTTTTTTCATTTTTATTTAACCACTCTTTAAACCAATTTTTTAACATAACACATAATTTATTGAATTGAATTTAAGTTACAAATTACAAATTATTACAAATTACAAATTATTACAAAAGAAAATTACAAATTACAAAGAAAAATTAGCAAACAAAAACGTCTTTATCGATTAAAAATTATTTATCACCGATTTGAAATATTAATTATTTCCAAAAGCGATATTTTTTATCTACATCAAAAATCTGACGTCATTTTTAATTATAGCCCAATAAATACCAATACC